>VNJO01005936.1:0-36906 GCA_008042535.1 Drosophila tani | reverse complement strand
AAAATATCGCATGGGACCGCGTGGCGCATTACTTTTTGTCTACCTAAAGTTTAAAAATGTGGAATTTTTAGCGCATTTTTTGTATTTGCAATAATTTTATTTATAAAATTGAAAGTTATAATCTTAAAAAAATATTTAAAAAATAGTTAAATATATTATCTTAGAGATTGCATAACAGTTTTGGCGTATATTTTCGTTTAAGAAAGCAATTTTTTTTTCAAAATGATCAAAAAAGCGATTTTTTTTTACTTTTTTAAAGACACCGAAAATATATTGCAAGTTTGACAACCGATTCCTCAGCCTCTGTTAGGTTGAGGAGAAAAATTTATATACGGTTAAATGCAGAATTTTATATATTAACAAGAAAATATAATCAAATGTATCAAACGCAAAAATCGTTTTTTGAATTAATCGCCACTTTTCGGGTCCAATACCCCACTGTGCGTCGCTCAATTTCGGTGGGAAATCTTGCAAGTGGACTTTAAAAAATTCTGATATTTTGGAACTCATCTTCAATAACTGAATAATTTTATTATAGAAACAGTATTTTGACCAAATTTAGCGGCCAGAAAAAGTCCCAGCTAAGAAAAGTTAGTTTTCTTTCAGGTCAGTGTAAAAGCTAACTTTGACAGGAACCCAGACTCCCTGTCAAATTTTTTCCGGGTTGCGTATAAGTTTATCTGGTATTTATCTTTTCCGGACAGATAGCTATTATGCTAAACAGGCCTTTAAATAAGTTTTGGGAAAAGGGGCAACAAAACCAAACCAATCCTGAGTTGTTATCTCTATAAATTTTCTATATTTCGCATGGTTGTATGTATTATTTGAGTCGCTCTGACTTAGATTAATTCAACTATAAATATACACATGTATCAATGAAAAAATAGTCTCTACCACTTGACCTACTCTCTGGGCAATTGGCGTAATTAAAACCTTCAAATAGAGGTCTTGGCACTGCCGTAGTTTACAGTCCAGAAGGCACGAACAACGAGACCCAGACCCAGACGTAGACCTTACACAATCGCCGGGAGATCAGCCAAGCGATCCCCAGCTCCGACCCACATACCATTAAAAGGCCGAAAATATAAAAATAGGGAAATTACTACATTTTCTCGGTACAAACAGCATAATCGCGAATTAAGTGAAATTTTCCAGTTTGCCGTAGTGGATTTTGCGTCACTCAAAGGTCGCTTTCTGAACAACCTAATGGGTTAATTAGGGCCCAAGGGTTGCAGCTGGCAAAGGTTTTAGCTTGCAATTCAGTTGCTAGTTTTATTTTCCTTTCTGCTTGCTGAAAGCCAAAAAGAACGCATCATAAAGTATTCCCACTTTTAGCTGGCATTCTTCTGCTTCAGAACAGCGTGAAATTTGCCTAAAAGAGCACAGAGACCTCTACTCCCACGGACCGTTCACTCAACAACTGTGGAACTATAAAATGCACGCGTTGCAGTTCAGCAAAAAAAAAAGCAGGAAAATATAAGAAATTTATACAAGCCAGGGGATTTCCAACAGCGAAAGCCAAATCATTTTTAAGGAACGCACTCGTCCGAGCCAGATGGTTCGTTTTCCCGAGGCAGAAAAAGTGCGAAAAATAGGACTAGCTATTATGATCTAAGCAAATTTGGAATAATGGAAAAAAATGGCAAAAAAAACATAAAGCAAATACTTCGGAAAGTTTATAACATTCTAAGTAAATTTGTAATTGGGAAACTATTTTAGCTCTATTAAATAAATAAGTCAGTCTTTAATTTACTTAAATATTTTTTAATATTTCATCCTTTCCCCAAGACGAAGCGTTTAAAAAATAAACTGATTTAAGTGCGGTTCTATATGTTATCATAAATATTTATGGTACAGAAAATCAGAGGACAATGCAAGAAACACCAACTGCAACTGCTGCCTGGAAGTACAAAAATATTCCTCTGATTTAGGTCTGCCAGGGGAGAGAAGGGTGGTAAGAAATTCGAAATCCAAGCCAAATGTTGACCCATTTAATTTATGCGCATTTTGCGAGTCTTGTATATCAATTGCTGAATTGGAAATTTAAATGTGCATTTCACTCCAGGCATTTCGCAAAAACTAACGACTCGGAGAAAATTCTTGCAAAATGTATTTACAAGTTTATTCACATTCTCAGATGTGTTGGCTCGGGGAGCCTTGAAAACTTTTCTGAACTGAAACTGACCCGATCCTCCTACTAATGAATACTCATAAATTTTAATGCTCCATCTTTTGAGGGCGGGGAGGCGGAATTAATGAGTTGCTACTGATGCATCATCAGTGGCTCCAACACACACTTTATCCATCTTACGCCTTCCGGCTTAGCTCCCTGTTTCCGTCCCTTGGAGTCTGCAAATGTCAGACACTCAATCACGTACGGATTCCCAGGATGCGACAGACTAAATGTAGGCAAATTGAAGACCAGACCAACAGGACAAGGCATGGCCTGTCCTCCTTTGAGCTCCTCTTGTCAGTGACAGGCTCCAGAGAAATGTGCAAAGCTAGGCAAAGGCAGCTAATGATTGATGTCGGCGGATCGGACATAAATAAAGACAGCGATAGGTCTCAAAAACCTGAAAGTGTCATTCCATAATCTCTTAAGATTTTTTAATTCTGTTCGTCTAATCATACTTCTGCGTTGGTTTTATAGATCAATCTTTGAATTTCAGGAAAGACTCTTTCATTTATTGTAATTTATTAAGTGGACATGCTAGACAATAATGGTTCGCGGAATTCGATTTAACGGCCTCATAATTGAATCACTTCTGGCCAACAATATGCAAAATAATTCTTGGAATGCATTATACACCTGACAAATTGTGAAGAGAAATACTCAGAACTCATATATTTATCCGAAATAAAATCCAAAATGACTATATTTTTCTTTTGTTTACTTGAGTATACGGAAGCCGTATACTTGAGTATACGGAAAATAGCCAACAGAAAATGCGTGTGTAAAGATATTTTTTGCATTATATATTTCACATTACTCAATTATTTTGGGCGAGAGCGAGAACAAAGCACAAGGAAATGGGAAAGCTGCGGGAAGGTCAGCAACCTGAACCCGGGCCGGGACTTCGTTTTAGCCTATTAATCAACTAGTGGCAGACTGTCACATTGTTCAGACAGGCGCGGCTCTCATTATGAATCGACGGCTTTGTGAGCCATTTGGTGTATACTACATATTTCTATCCATGTCAGCGTACGGCTTCCATGAGGTCTCCCGAGTCACGCAAAAGTTGTGTCCAGCCCCGAGTCATTGAACGGCCAAGGCGGAAATGCAGCGAATCTAGAAAAAAAAAAAACGGAAGTCGTCGTATTGTAAAGGATAGCTGGTAAATGTATCCGTATCTTATGGACAGATTGCATGCCAGCCAACTGCTGCGAAAAATGCCCTCTCCAGGAGTGAGAAACGGGGATTGGCGATCGGGTGATGGCGCCCCAAGCCTTGCGTGTTCAATTTTCACAGCCAAATTAAATTATTAAGGAGGCTGGATGGAAGATTGCAAAATGTTTAATCGATCTACACACACCAAAGCAGAAATACTCTTTAATTAATGTTGAGTTAGCCCCTAATTATTATGTAAGTTATTATAAGTAGTTTTAAGTGCAGGAATTACTTAACATTTTATTTAAATTTTAAGCAAGATAAAGCTTGAGATTCTTTAATTAAATCCTGTTTACTTATTATTTAACTGAAATAGTCGGATACATCTTTTCTCATGCGGGCACTTCCCCACATTCGGTCACCTACTCTAACTGTAATTAACTAACGCTGTCCGGCTGCCGAAAAATAATTGTAATGCTTAAAATTGCCAAACCGAGTTATTAGAGTGCGTCAATATCATATAGACCAGTAGATGCTCGGCACTCGTTGCCCAAAAGTGATCATTGACCGTCACGCCTGACGTCAGAAAACGCTTTCCAAAATCGTGTGCCGCTCGTTGTCGAGTGGGCGTCGAGTGGCGCGGGTGGAGGCTGAGACAGGGACAGAGACTTCGGCTGAGAGAGAGGGCACCTTGCCCATTAAAGATTTGCATTTCTATTGGCACAACAAAACTACGATAGACGTTACACGGATACACAAGACGGACACAAAATATTGCCCCGATGGGAGTGCGCCATGGAAAATTAAATTATAATAAAAAGAGGCAAGAGCGCCGACGAAATTCGCCGCAATGTGAATAAACTTTTGCTTCGAATAGAAGGCGGAACGGCGGCACATGGGGCGTATGAGTGACGATGCTCGTATACACGGATTCGGCGAGCGTGTGTGTTTAGATTAAAACTAATTGATTGAGGCACTCGGGAAGGGGAACCTGCCTCTCAATGGTTGCCATGTGCGGATTTATAGCCACGCTAATAGTTCACACACAAATTATATCGGCGATTTTAACGCGTCGCATCGGTGTGAAGTGTAACAGATTAAGATAAATTACAAAACTCAATTTCGGAGAGGGCAACGTATCGTGAGGGTTAATGTCCTTGGTGTGAAGATAACTTCTTAATTATTTAATTGTTAGATCAACAATGTAAATAGCTACATTTTGTATTGACGCACTATGGAGCCTCTAGAACAAACGGCGTTGCAAAAATCAAAAATTTTATGTTCGCGTTCGATATTTTTAATAAACACATCTTAAAAATAATTGTTAAAAATATCAATAGGCTCCGTTTTTTTAGAAGATATACCGTTTCAAAGTTGACAAATTTTGAAATAAAAAAAAAACGCACAATTTTATTGCAATTCGACAAAGTTTCAGGTGGAATTTCAAGAGAACTAGTTTATGGATTCTCAATATTTTTATATTTATTAATGTATTTATTAGGTATATAATAGAATAAACACTTTGCTGTTTGCTTTTTGTTTCTCCAGGTAATTAATTATTTACTAACTGTCCATATTTTCACTATTTTTCAACTTTGATGAAAAATAACAAAACATTAACATTGTTGTACATTTGCCATATTTTTGTAAAATGTTCTTTGAATATTTCTTAATCGAATTCAATAGAGTCTTGGGCAGCTTTCTGCAGCGCCCATACACCTCGAAGCAAAAAACGTAAAAAAGTCTCGGTTCTAGAAATGGATTTTCGCGCAGCCCTGGTGTAAAATCCCTAATAAACGTAGGTTTGTTTTTTCAACATTACTAAAATGGTTCGATTTTCAATGGTCCAATTGCAGACTGCAAGGGTATACCAACTTCGGTTTACCGAAGTTAGCTTTCTTTCTCGTTTTATTTTTTTGTTAATTAAAAACATTAAAAACAAGCACCAAAAAATCTCAAAAGGTGACCACAAATTTTTCTTTGTAAAATAATCGTAATTTTTCTATGATTTTTATAAATTTTGACTTTTATAAATTATAAAAAACCATCTAAAAAGAGTAGCACCTTGTTTAATCATATTTTTAATAGGTAGAACTATTATCTGTTACATGCTTTTAAAATTATGCGATTATCTTACTTGGTTCCAAAGTTATTAATTTTGCAACGAAGAAACTGTGTGACAATACACCTTTGCAATGATCTAAATACAGTCGTATGATAATAAATGCCATAAAACTTAAGCAACGAGTTACATATTTGCATATTCAATTATTTAAATCGTTAATTTAACTGTTATTTTCTATTACGAATCAACAATTTCCTAATATAATGCAGCAATTAAGTCTGACTTCTATCTAATATGATTATTATTTTGTTTAATAGAATGGAGAAATGTTTAGCTACAATTTCTGAATTTTTCCTTAACTAAGTTATTTTTGTTGATATAATAAATAAATAAGTTATACAATACTATAAATATGTATCTATATATGTATATAGGATACTGATTTTCCTTTAAATAAGTTAAACTTAACCATTTGCTGTTAGCAAAATTTATTTTTCAAATTGTCAAGCTTTAGGCTAAATAACCTCAGGCACTACCGAGAAAATCCCAAAGAGCAATCAACAGCCATTTTTGGCCCTGGGCCATTCTGGAAGTTAGACAAAAAAACATAATAAGTCCACATGTATAAGGTTCCACTTTCTCCTGTTTTCGACGGAAAAGTTATATATGTATGTATAAGGAAAAAGTAAAACGGGGCAGAGCGGGAGTACGGACCTGGCAAAAAGCCTACGTCAACAGCATCCAGACCACGCACCCCAAAGTCCTGGCAGACAGCTGCATGAGTCACCATCTCCTTTCACTTCGAAACAGGATACAGCATACAGCCACCAGACAAGTCAGCGCTGTGCTTTTTTCTCGGTACAAAATTTTAGCCTAATTAAGCAGAAACTTGGCAACACTTTTAGTTTTTCCAGAAAAAAATTGAAATGCTGAAATCATTTCTATGTTGTGGCCAGAACCGCCACTTCGTTCCCCCTTTCAGCTATTGATGCCTTTCCGGGGTCCATCGCTTTCCGTTTGTCTGCGGGCCCCATTTTGGCATCCTCTGTTGAATGTCGCCTTTTCATTTTATCGATTTGTATCTACCACAATGTTGTTCCTACCACCATGAGGAGTCCGTTTTGGCTGCTTTTCGACTGCCCAATGTTTTTTTGGGTGAGGTTGTGTATACGGCTGGATGCTGGGGTGGGATGATTACGAATGGTGGAATGTGCTTTTTATTGGTCATGGGCAGCCTTGAGTACACAGAAGGACTTGCAGCTATGTCGATTTGGTATTTGGGATAAATAATAAGTGTTAAGGGGATATTCGTTTTAAAACTGCACATCCATTTTTAATTCAGCAGATAATAAGATAATTTATACATATATTTTGTAAATTTGTTGCAATTAAATAAAAGAAAAACCTAAAAAGTGACCTAGGATCTAAGCAAGTCAGCACTAAAGTAGTTCCATGTGCATCTTTATGACCTTATCGGGCTTTTAAATAATTAATCAGCAGAGAGAATATACATAAGTCTAGGATGGTCAGTTGGCGGAACTATTGGGGAGGACGAGTGGGAACCGCCGTTTCTTATGTACACACCAGGACACTCTCGGGGGAAGCGAGAATACCCCAGGCATGCAATGGCTGTGCAGCTATCTCTCTCCAATGGCCTCGCCAAATGTTGAGTTCAAGGAGACGTCATGGATGAAGTTGTCCTGCCAGCAGCCGCAACATCCACAGCTGTTGGCCAGAGCCGAAGGACACTCATGGCGTATGCGCAATATGACTGAGAGCGCAGCCTCTCTCTCTCTCTCCAGCGCTCACTTGAAGTTGCATTTTCGGCGCTCAACAGTTATGCAATGTAAGCCACATTTTTAGACTGTTACGTGCCAAGTCTGTAGCTGAAATTAACATTCTTCTCACTCACTGTCCCCAACGGTGACGTCTGTGCCCGATGGGGAGTCTGTTATACCAGAGTTGAGTTTCTGTCGCCGACAATTACTCAACACTATGACGTCGGTGTGGCAGAATGGAAATCCATTCCCCCGAAGCTTGGAGAACCCTCAGCATCACTTCGCTAAAATACAGAGAAATGGTACCGCTGCTCTTGTTAACTGTTAGGGATTACTCTTATACCACTTACATTATAAGTTTAATGTTTAAAGAAGGAAAAGTTTACTCCTCATTTATTAACCATTTTCTATAAACTTACAACTATTTGTATACAAATAGCAGAAGTTTAGAATGCGGTATCATAGGCCCTATAGCTCATGTTTGGGAGTGCTTTAAGATAATTATGATTCACTGGGCCTACATATGCCGTGAACTCAACGATGCCTACACATTTCGGAAGTACCTGTGATACAGTTCTTGACTTGTTTTTTATTAATGACCGTAGTAAAATTTTACTTTATGACCTGGTCTCCGTACCAGCTTTCTATAGACATGACTTAAATTTCCTGACATATGACTTGACCCTGGACAATAATACAACTTATTTTATGTATAGAGATTTTAAGAATATTGACTACACTGAACTACCAAACTTCTGTTAGTGATTTTCAATTAAATGTTTTAAATAACAATGTTCGTTATTTTTTTAATAAGTTTGTACCGTTGAAAACTAGGGTTATAAAGCCTACACAGAATCCATGGTTCAGTAGTGAAATAAGAAATTTAATTTATCAGCGTGATGCCGCTTACTTAAAATGGAAGCGATACAAGACTGTGGATCATCACAATAGGTACAAAAATTCCAGAGTAATGGTAAACCAAAAAATTTAATCCGCCAAGTGCGAGTACTTTAGGTCAAAATTTTAAAGATGTTCTTCTGTAAAGCACCGCTGGACTGATATTAATAAGTTAGGTATAGGAAAGGCACACTAAAGACTGAACTTAATGCAGATGTTGAAAAACTAAACCGAAAATTTTTGGAAATAGATGTACCTGGAGCAATATGCAACCCGTACCTGAACACTGCACCTCTCTGTGATAATAATTTTTGTTTTATGTGCGTCAATCAGTGTGATGTCCTTGATAGTATTCTTAAGGTAAAATCAAACGCAGAAGGTCTCGATAGCCTAAGCCGAAAATTTGTTAAAATTCTACTTCCCTTGCTGTTGCCCCACGTCACACTCAACTCGCTAATTCACCATAAACAGTCACTTCACTTCTTGACCACAGCAAAGCCTTTGACTCAGTCAATCATAAAATCCTATGTTAAAAGCTTAAGAACTTATTTAATTTTTCAGACTCTGCGGTAAACTTAATTAATTCATACTTGACTAATAGATTGCAAGCAGTAGTCGCTGGAACGCAGTCTTCCACCTTAAGGCAACCAACAAGAGGTGTACCTCAGGGATCAGTTTTAGGGCCTTTATTGTTTACAATCTATGTCAATAATTTACCTAGTTCCCTGTCTGACTGTGAAGTACATTTATATGCTGATGATGTCCAAATATATGTTAGTACTCCTGTCAAAGAAGTGAATGCTTGCGTCAGTAGAAGTAATAAAATACTGTCAGTTATTGACAAATGGGCGAAGGACAATGGTCTGGGAATAAATCCAAGAAAATCGAAATGCATCGACATATCTAAATAAGCGATTTAAACTAAAATTCTTTCAAAAATATGTATAAACAATATTTCAATCAGTTATGAAGACCATGTAGTTAACCTGGGCATAACTTTTAGTAATACCTTAACATGGAGCAAGCATATTAATAAAACAACTGGTCCACATATGGTCAGTTTGGTCAGCTTGCAGCCTCAAAAGAAGAAATAAGGTTATTCATTTCCAAAGTCATTCTTATTCCTACTCTCTTTTATGGAATCGAATTTTTCGGCCATTGCGATGCGCGGGACATGCAAACTTTAGTGGTTGCTTTTCACTCAATTGTACGTTATGTGTTTAATTTAAGACGCTATGACCATGTATCACACCTATCTTCTAAAATTCTTGACCTTAACTTGACTTTATAGATAGATTATAGAACTTTAATATATTTTCACAATATTGTGACGACCAAAGAACCGATATATCTCTACGAAAAACTTTCCCCTGCAACTTCGCTTAGGACAAACAATTATATATGTCCTCGAACTCTAACGCTTTGCTCGAAGAGGCAGTTTCTTATTTATGGTATCCGATTGTGGAACAATCTCCCTCATCACTACAAATCAATTAGAAGCGCCACTCTATTTTCTGATTAAATCAAAAATTTCTTGAAAAACGGTTTGAATTAAATTAATTAAAACTAGTTAATACAATATAATATAAAATATAAAAACTTAAATAATAACAAAAATTCTAAAAATTAAAAAAAAAACAAATTAGGTAAATTAGCCATATATAAGTATAAGTAAAATTTCTGTTACATGTTAGCT
Organism: Drosophila tani; assembly: GCA_008042535.1. Taxonomy (NCBI): domain Eukaryota; kingdom Metazoa; phylum Arthropoda; class Insecta; order Diptera; family Drosophilidae; genus Drosophila; species Drosophila tani. Next base: position 27,142 of record VNJO01005936.1, on the reverse strand, counting down.
TTATTAATAAATTGTTCTACTTAAGTATTAGTTTTAAGCGAAATTGTATCGAACCTGAAGTGACTAGTGCAGTAATAACAAGTGTAAACTTGCAGCGCTGGGCTAAAAAATAAAGATAAACTTATAAACTTTTCTTTTACACGCAGAATTATTGACTTGACAGGACGCGCATCTCTTTTCTTACCAAAATGCATCTAAATATCTCATTGATGATACAAATTGTATCTATTGTAGGGCCGTTATTTCGTCTCAAAGCTAACAACCAGATAAACGTCTTCTAAAAGCAATTTAACAGAGTACTGTTAAGCACTGAATTGTGCTGCAAAGCGCAGGGATAGTGTTGCTTTGGTTTTTGCATCATCAGAGAACCTTTCACCCACAAGTACCCATTTTGGGCAAACAAGTGACGATTTTTTCTAACCTCAAATAAGTGTAAAATTTTACGTAAGCTTGATACGTTTTTTAAAGCCAGAAATAAAAATGTACACGTGATTGATCAAAACCGATACCGATGTCGTATTCAGCGACCTAATATCATATTTACAAGCCAAGTGTTGTGCCTTGGTTCTCGATAAAATTCAATTAAGCAAACAGTCTTTGAAAACCATAAACGAAGTATCAGCTTACAAATTCTTATTAAAAGTACATGTGTACATAAAACCCGGTAACTGACAGTTTATTGGAGCTACTTCAACGGAATTACCTGTTGCCCAGAAAATTCCAGCCTTCTCTACACATTTTTATTTAAAGTTTTAATATGCCTATTTTTGTCACCCTAATAGAAAATATAATTAAAATAACCATTTTTACAGCTCACAGCTAAACATTAGGTAAAATTTCGAAACATTATGGATTTCACTTTTCGCCAAGCGAAACTGTGAATTATAAAAAAATACATTTTTCACCCTGGCTAATATAAATCGAAATTGATTTTCCGAAAGGAGGAAGCCGATGAGGCAAGCGCAACGTGAAATCAGTTATTGAGTTGAGCCTATTGATCTCGTTGAGATATTGCCACTGCACCAACAACAACAACGAGTTCAGGCATTGACTGACAATAGCAACCACAAGGCAGCAGCAGCATCAACAGTAGCAGCAACAACAATAAAAACAACTAGAGATAATAACAATAACAAAAGGCCGCAATTGTAAACAAATCGCACGCGCCAACAACAGCAAAAAGATAGATACGAGAAAATCCAATTTTCGTTTCTGCTTCTCGGAGATGAAAACATAAAATTTCACTGACGTTGCCTCATATGGAAAATTTCACTTGCACGCTTGAAAAAGTGCAGTCCAGTCGCGGTGTGCTGCGAGGGGGCGGCGGTGCTCCAACAGCTGCTGCTACCGTTGAGTGCCGTAATCAGAGAAGGGGGGCTGGGGCACGATGGAGATTCAACTGCAGTGCGTTTTTGTTTATTGTTGTCTCTGGCTGGTTAAATGCACTCGCAAAAAGAGGTGCAATATATTTTTATACTAAATATTTTGCACTTAAATTTAACTATAGAACTTACATTAGAATTAGCAGATAAGTCGGTCTAGACCAGTGTTGGCCTGGCATTGACATTCAGAGAAAAAAATTTAAAAAAAAAATATTTCATATAAGCTACAAAATTTCAATTTGACCTCACCGATGCGTTGTTTACATTCTGTGCGTATGCTGGAAGAGGCCGGGCAGAAAAATTTGCTTACTCTCCCTCATAATGTTGTCAGTCCTAGAACTTTGTATAAGTTTTTGTTTAGATTCAGCTTAAAAATGTTTATGTTTTCAGTCTAGAAAAACTATGTACATTGAAATGTGACTTGTAAGTTTCAAATAATTTTTAAATTTAAATTATTTTTAATAATTTCACTAAATCTTCTTTCGGAAGAAATAATTTATTTCTCTAGCTTAATTAATTTTTTTCTGTGCACCTGACTCTTCTGCTTGCGTTTTGGCACTTTCACTCTCTGACGCCCCCCAGCCTTTAGTTCGGTTCGTTTAGTTTCGTTTAAATATTACGTTGGTTTGGGCTTCGTCTTTTTTTTTCGTTGGGTTGTTTTAGTTTGGTGTTCGTTCCGTTTTCATGTTATTGTAAACACAAACAAAAAATGCAAGCAGCATATGGAAATAGAGTTGAATTTGGAGTTGATTTTTGGATGGAGCTTAGTCAGAGACTAGTCGAATCGATTGCATAGTGGCCAAGGTTCACGCCTCGATAAATATTCATGAAAAAGTCAGGTGGGAATATATATCAGGGGAAGATGTGGGCGAGTTGGGATTGCATATGGGTTTGATTTCGGTTATGTAAGGATTAATAAAAGCAATTTAGATACTAAAATGAAGTTCAAACTGACAATGAGAAATCTTATCTGATTTTGGTTAACAAAATGCCATATTTTCATAATCACACGAGTGTGTATTAAATTAAATTAATGCAATTAAGAACGTATAAATGCAATAGAAATAAACAGAAAACTTATTGTGTCTGGCTAAAATCTTCTATTTATGTAACTCTGATTCTTTTCTTTGACAGAATGAGTTTGTCGTCCTTTATCCAAAGCTATGTTGAAACTGCATTTGTGTGAACAGGAAAAAAAGGGCTATGTATGGAAAGAAAGGTTACATGTGTTGTAATATTGTATTAAAAATAGTTATGACTGAAAAAATTGCTATTCAACTTTAAAAGGGCTAGATTTAAATGCTTTACGTACGCATTATTAAAATAATTTCATATGTTATATTTCTTGATTAAAAATGAAAATACAATAACTTATTTAAATAAATTTTAAATCGCATTGCCAAAATATTCATTTTAATGGTTTCTACTTTCAGGGCTTATTGTTTGTGCACAGATTACCTCTACCTTCTGATACATTTTCCGAGCTAGGGGTACATTACATACAGCACGTTTTCCTTGACTATTTAATATAGCACTTACTGTTCTGCCTTTTTAGAAATGGAAATATCTCACGAGAGTAAGCGTGCAACACGTAGCAGCTGGCCGTCTTTGGAGGTCTTACACCAAGCAAACAACACCCGCATTCGATCAAGGTGAGGCGCAGCCACATAAATATCGAGCAGTTTTCCCATGGACTTACATTAAGGTTAATTCTGTTTATTGCCATATTGGTTGCAGAACAATAAACAGCCAGCAAGAAATCTTTAAGGAAACGATAATATAAATTGCACAAAGCAATGCTTGCCTTCTCGATGGAGGATGCGCCTTCACCGAGACATGAGCATCTGGGCGCCACATGGTGCTGGTGCTACCTTGTCCCCTAGCTTCTGGCAGTGCACTGAAGACCAATTCACCCGGGGTTATTCTTCAATTGATTCCCGTCTCTCCCCCTCTTTCTCTCCTATACTGATTATAGATGCAGAAACTTGTGTCAAATACTTTTCCACCCAGCTCAATAAATATATTTCGAAATGCAAGTGCAACCGCGGAGCGTTTAAAGTGTTTCTGTCAGACGAACCTGACTAATGGCCTCTTCTCATTTGGGGCCAACGATTTATATGGGGGCGTGGCCGCTGTCAAACGGCAGCGTGTGAAAATTGTTAACAAATTGCGGTGTCGAAAAGTTTTAGAAAAAAAGTTTTCATCGGCCTTATATTTAGAAAATATTTATAAATATTTTCGGCTGGGAGAATGCGTTGGGTCGGTGCACTCAAAAGTGAAATGTGTGAAAAATTGATGTTAATTTATCTTAAATTTAGGTTGGCGCATCGCTTGGTGATGGTATCCCCTTTTATTGTGGAGTGTGGGTGGGTATTAATTGACAATAGTCGATTGTGAGTTTGACTAATGGGATAGGATGATGTGGAATATTTCTTGATAACTTCATAAGGCGCTGTCTATGTTTTTTTTTAAGTTTTTAAAGTCTGTTGAGACATTGAACTATTATTAGATTTCCTCATTCATATTTTAAGATAATAAAATAATTTTAATTTTAATATAAAAATAATAAAAGATAAACCAATATTTATGTTCAAATAATTTAGGCCCCACCTCGACCTTAACCCATAAAAAATATGTAAATATTTGCCCTGCAATTCAGCTCAAGTACTTGCTTGCTATTCTATGGCAATAAGAAATTTCTTATTTATTTTCGAATTTTATTTGCTTAATGCTTCATCACCATCAGTATTGAGGCAATTATTGGCAGATCAACAAATAAGCGAACGCGACGCAAATTATTTCAGCTCACTGAGCAGCAATTTGGGTTACCCCAAGCAAAATTGATAACAATTTACACCTTATTATGGAACACATTTTGTGCAATTAACCCACTTTTGACGGCCGATTTCGTACTGGCGGCGGTGATCCTCCTTCTCAGCCAACTCATTGCGAGTTGAGGTAATTTGTGAAAATTACGACTTCCCATCTGTCGGGGCATTTTATTGTCTTTGTTTTTAATATAACATTTAAGCAGCCACATGCATTACTTTCGCTTTGTTACACCCTAAAATAAAAGGGTAAATCTGTTCTACTGAAAAGTTGGCAGAAATAAATATTATACGCTCCATAAACTTATGAAACGATCAATAATAATGTTTAATTTCCATTGTAAAGTTATATAGCAGTGACTACCTCGCGGGGCTGCACATTTTTTTACCCAGTCTCTGCCGGTACACGCACAGTATGCACACAATGTTTACATTCCACCAATGCTAACAAATAGTAACTTAGTGGATAATTCTAGTCTTGTATATTGTTAAATATTTATTATAATTTTCTTATTTTATATTTTCCTTTATTCTATTTCTTAAACACACAAATGAGCACCACTGCTTTAAGGATTATGTTTTTTTTTTACACTTTTTTTTAAGTTGTGCTGATTCGGTGGAGGTTTCTGAGGCATATATTAAAGAGTGTTTCTAGTTCGATCAGACAACAAAGTTTCTCTCTGGGTTTTCGCTGTGTTTTGATTTTGCGTCGCTTCAAGCTTAATTTGTACTTTGCCTTCTTCGCATTCTACTCACACGCACTTTCTTTTGCAAAGGCGAGCAACTTGACGGGAATTCAAGTGCAGAAACCAGACAGAGGCAGAGGAGGAGAGGTCTTCTGGCACTTTCCCGCGAACAGTTGTGTCGTAATTTCGAATGATTTTGTAATTTGTTGGCATGCGTCATGGGTAACCCGTTTTAACCGTTAGGTGCTTAAATCAGTTGCTAAATTCAAAAATAAATATATAACAAATGTGAGCGCACACACAATTTGCGTAAAGCACTCGCCGCTCGCATCCCATGAGTAATGGCCATCTGATTCATGCGGCCAGCGTCGCTTGTCAATTTTGACAGCTCGGCCCATTGTGTGGCGATCCCCAGCCCCCTCCTTGCCATTGCCTTTGTGGCCTTTGTGGCGCTTTTTGGGGCAAGGACGTAAAAACCACCGATTTGCCAGACCTTGTATTTCCTGCTTTCACCCGCCATCTTTCGGCCCGCCCCCACGTGCGCAAGCCGCCCATTTTTGGTTTGGCAGCGACTCGATCGCAGTGTCTGGCCTAAAGAAAGCCTCATTAAAATAAATCTGCACTTTTATATGCCCAAAAGGTATGGGTAACTGAGGCATGATCATGAGTTCGTGCGACTTGAAGAGGAGAGACGGGTGGACATAAGCCATCGGTGATTGGGAGTGTAAAATTTAAGTCGCTTCAAAACGCCACCAGAGTTTTTGCACTTTAACTTTTAATAAAAGTTGATACCTCAGAGCATATATCTATAAATTTTAATAATTTCATCTTTCCAACAATGTTTAAATAATCCAATTAACTGAGAACCAGACTTGATTTAACTGTTTATGCTGGAAAAATAATCGGAATGCCATGGGGTAGAACCATTTACCTTACTTGATTGGCTTCCCTTGAAGGTCTTAATTTAGAGACAATTTTATAAGCAAGCAGTAAGCTCTATTGAAACTAAAAATAAAAGCCATTCTCACCTTTCCGGCAATTAGATATGAACCTTCTCAAGTACAATACCCTATCGATTTTCTCAATGCGACAACGGCGACAACATCCAGACAAAAAAGACTCTTGGTCCGGGGTTCAGCTTGCAAAATCAAACTAATCCGCTTAAGAGCCTCGACTTCCAGCAAGAAGCAGAGGCTGAAACTGAACCAGAACCAGAAACTGAACCCAGACAACAAGAACCTGAGCCCCGCGTCGCGCCGCGCCGCCTGGTCATTTGCAATTGAGGCGAGAACTAAGCTCCGACCATGTGGGATTTGAACGGATATTGATTTCCAGCTGTGCAAATAAATGACAGAGACTTGGCCAAGAAAGATGAGGTGGTGCATGGGGCTCATGTGGTGGGCGGGGGACACGTGACACGGCAGGTGCTAGACATGTGATTATGGTCGAGCAGTAGTTAACCCATTAAACTCCGATTAATATAGATTCAAGATTTAGTCAATTATTTATTTTCTCTTTAAAACAACCTGCATAACACCTACACACGAAGTCACAAAAATGTTGTTATGCAACGCAGTGGAAGGAAGCATCTCCGACCCCTTACAGTGTATATATATATTCTTGATCAGCATCACCAGACAAATAGATCTAGCCATCTCCTTTTTTCCGTTTCTACGCAATCTAACTGGCCAGATAGCAGATTATAACTTAATTATAGCCATACATTTAAATTTTCATTCAAATCGAACCACTATATCTTATAGCTGCTATAGGAACGATCGGGCCAAATGTGCCGAATTTCGTTGTTTTTTAGAAACTTCGGATTAAAACTTAATATTTGATCCTCTTTAAAAATTATATTTTAATATAAGAGTATCTGAAAGGTTCGGCTTGACGAAATAAGCTTCCTTTCTTGTTTTTAAATTCTTCTTTTTTTCCCTGATGTTTTTTCGATGGGTAATTAATGGGTTAACGTGTCTATTTTTATTCAGGCAGCTGCAACTGGGCTTGGGGATAAGAGGCTAATACGCCGGCTGATCAAGCCCATAGCCAAACCCGCAACCTAAACCACAGCCAAAGCCAAAGTCAACACCCAAGCCAGGTGACCCACTTGAGCATGCATCGCTCGTGACATTCGACTGGGAAACGTGCAGAAGCGACTGGAAATCGACAAAAGCAAAACAAAGCAGCAACAAAGCGGGTGCAAAGACAATCAAGAAGCCGAAACGTGCAGAACGTCACTTTTGGGCCGACTTTAGAGATGCGTCACAGCGAAAGGTGTTCAGGGCAATGCGCACAAAAATCGCCGTAAATCAGGAAATGCAAGTAAGTGCAAGTGAGAAATGCGAATCGCATGGAACGGCAAGGTAACCGGCAACACACCTGTGAGACAGCAACAAAAGCGGCAGCATCAGCAGCAACCAAATAAAGATAAACAGGAAAGAGAGCGATAGTCCGACTAAGAGATACTCACTGGTAGGATCCCTGCAATATCAATCTACACTGAGGAAAAAAACCGTTCTCAACGTTCTCAATATAGGTATTTTTCTTCTCAAAAGCAGGCCTAGAACAAAAATTCTTTATCTTTCTTTTTTTTAATTCTTTAATTTAAAATGTTTTTTTGTGAATGAGATTTAATAAGTTTGCAAGAACGAGAAAAAAGTACTTTAATACGAGGTCATGTGATCTATTTTTTAAGCGTAGGAAATACAATCTTAATTTTACATTTGTATGTATATTAATAAATCAATCACATTTTTAGAACACAATTGTTACGGCTCGACTCGAACTCGAAAACCTAACTGTCAGCTCACCAGTCCACCAATCTACCAATTGTTCAACTCCGGCAAATCAAAGAATGCCGTCGAAAACAACAATTGGGGTGTTCCCTATACGTCTAACTGACTAACTGACTGAATTTATCGAATTTTGTTAGGTCGTTCTCTATACGTCTAAATATATCGGCCATAGTTTCAGTCGTTTTGCAATAGTTAGTCATTTAGACGTATAGGAAACACCTAAAATACATACTATAATACGTTCTAAATTTTTCTGTTAGTCTAATATTATTAGAATAGAATAATTAATTGCATTCGAATTCAACTTTCCAATGCCCAATTGTCTTTATATCCTCAATTAGTATCCTTTTATAGAATAAGAGGGCCACTGAGCATTACAATCATATTCATTTTTTAATCATTCTTCAAGTTTCTGAAAAATTATCTGGATTTCGCAGAGGAGAAACAGATGAAATAAATAATAATATATGTTTGCACAAATACTACATACCCCTTTTCGTTCCGTATACCGGGAATTACATCAGCAGAGTCAGCGACAATGTTGACAATTGTTGAAACTGACAGTTTGACGTTTTAACTCACGCGCCAAACGTCAAACGGCAGCAGCAGCAGCAACACAATGGCAACAGCAGCAACAACAGCAACGGCATCATGTTCAGCAGTCATCTAGGCAAATCCATAGCCACGGCAACAAGAATAGACAACTCAATGAGGCACTTTGACGGACACCTCTGGCGACAGCAACACGGCGAATGAATAATATTTGACAATTATATATGCTTGATTTGTGCAGCATTAACGAATAGAAGGTGCAATCAATGCTGGAAATATTGTTAATCTGTCAATTCCAATCAGAAATAACTGTGAAATATTATTAAGAAATTATTGGTTGTTTTTTACGGTTGACTCGGTGAATGACGTTTTTGATTCCACATCCTGGGTAAGAAAATGTATTAACAAAACGGGAAGAAGGTCATTCATTATGTTATTTATTTGTTAAGGAAATATTTTTGAAGCTTGTGAGATGCAAGGTAAGGTGTATACTTTTTAGATCAGTGTAAATTAACTTTTATTATAGTTGGCACAAAATGGATACAATTGCATGGAATTTTCATTGAAAAGATGTGCATTGATAATGCAGCTCTGCCCCAAATGACCCATCCGTGATCACCAAAGACAGAACCTATGACCAGGAATGGGAATACATATGGAAATATTTTGTTCAAAGAATGTGACATACGTCGCGTGCGATTCGTCTCGCTGATATTGCTATTGTTGTTCGTCGCTGGCTATCTTCTTTTTATAGTATAATTGACACTCTCTGTCCAGAGCTCATAAATTAATAGCAATTGGCGCAATGTGCAGCTGTAAATTACCGGCTGACCAGCGGAGAAAATAAAGAAAGATGCAGCGACCCGATCGGAGAGCTTTGTGTGGGTTGGATGTCTACTCACAACTGGAGGAATGCCGTGGAATTCATAGATAGTACTTGTAGTTAGAAAGAAAGTCGGGTGGAAATTAGTCGGACAATGGAAGCTGACAGTGTAAGTGAATTGTGCATTTGTGACCAGGAAGAATTGTCCAGCACTTTGTCGGTCACAAACTATTTAACGTAGTTCTTGGTGCCAGCTCTTAAAGTCAGCATAGTTGTTCTGGAATGAAAAAATATTACTCTTCAGTACCTTTAGGTTAGGCTGCCCCTAATATCGTCATGTTTATTCTCTGCTTTATTATTCAATCGAAATTCAGGCACATTATTCTTGTAAGTTGTTTTTCGCTTGCCAACTCGCATGTCACTGAAGTTGAAGCCTCCGACTCGATTCCCAGAACGAGACTTTCTCTGCTCAGGACAATGACGACAGCAACGACCTGGAAAGAACAAATATATTGCACCTAATTGCCTAAGCGTGTTAGTTATTATACTCACAGCAAAAATGTTCTCCCTGTTACAGAAAGGATAAAAGGGAGGAACAAACAACAAGTTAGGCAACTCGGGTCGCTCCCCCAGAAATTTGATTTTTCGTATGTTGCATACTTTCAGGCAGCCAAGAAAATTTGCATGCGTCAACAGAACTTAATTTGATTTATTTTCACCCAACGGAGAAGTTACTTTCTGCCAGAGAAGCAAAAATTAATTCAGTTTGCGGGCTCATTATTTGTGAACATCCGTGTGGGTGGATTTTTTGAAATTGATAGATCTGTGATGTGTTCAGCAATTTATGCAAGTGACGTTTGCATTCATGATTTAAGAACGATAATTTTAATACAGAAGTCATTTGTGATTAGGCCAACAGCTTTGAACTTATGAATTTAGATCGAATTTATCTTCACAAAATTTGTGATATATTGTGATAAAAGGCGTTCTTAAATAAAATAACTATAACATACCTTTAACTAAAGCCATGTTAAATTAGCCTGCGAAGTAAGCAATCTGCAATATTAAAAACACTTTTTTAGTAATTAATTCTTCTAAATAAAATGTTAAATTAATTTCTTGCTCTTCATCGATCTTATTTACATAAGAACTTAAACTATTTAACTACGCTATTTAATTAATAATAATAAATAACGCTAAATTTTATTAAAATTCTTCTTTGCGCAAGTTTTAGTTCTATTGGATATTTGTGGTATTTTTTTGGCAAGCATACTTTTGGGATGATACTAATACCCGCAATAGCAATGGCTCCCAAACTGTTATTTCGTGCTTTGCTCAGAGTGCGCAACACTTGCATTATTCCAATATCACGTATTACTATCGTATTTTCTGTTATGTGGTCGTACAACGATCCCCTCCTTATTTACTCATACGCATAATCAAAACTGAATAAAAGAATAAGATTGAAGAAATTGTGAGACCGGTTAAAAATACTTTGAATTAGAAGTCTGCTCAAGGGGACAAAAAGTGCAACATGTTGTGCTAGACGCTTGAAACCAAAAGACACTTTCGGAATATCTCTCGACTAATTTGCTTGTCATTTGATGTATGCATCCTTGGTCTCCTTCGACTTCTCCACATCTCTGGCTTTAAAAAATACCGGCAGCAAGTCAATACTTTGTTTTCGTTGGAGTGCAATAAAGATGGTTATCGTGGTGGCAACAACGAGCGAGCCAAATTGGACTGCCACGGCTGCTGTTGTAAGTTCCCCTGACGAAATTTTGCATATATCAAGTTCATGCTCTGCGCTGGTTGGGCTACCTGATCACCATTGTTGGAGCCCCTGGGATCATGTCTGCTTGGGACACGACAGAATCACTGCGAGGTTTTTGCTCCAGATTCACCAGACCCCTTTTGGCAGGCCTTAACCACAGTTTTGTATGCAAGGATTGCACTGATCGGGTTTAGTAACGCGGGAGCTTCAGTTGCTTGCTGGTGATTTGATTTTTTTGTGTTTGCCTGCGAGGGTGTTATTATTTGCCTTTGGCCATAATTGATTGCCTGCTGGGTGAGCTTGGTCCTGGGATTTTGATTTCGTCCCCAAAGATGACACATCTATGGAGCTTGTGAAATTGAGATTTCTAGAGCTCACAATTCGATTAAGTGATAATAATAAGCCCTTAATTCAGCTTAATTCAGAAAATTATGTAATTATGTAATTCCAAATTTAAAACACGTCGGATATATTAGATAAGTAATAGGTATATAGAAGATAGGTAGTATTTATTTTTACATAGAAAAGAGTTACTAAAAAGCAATTTTAAAAAATATTTGTTGAACTAAGTGAGTAGATTTTACTTAATACTTGTAAACTTTACTTGAAAGGTTATTTTAATATAGGTTCTGAAAAAACGTAATAATGGCTGATAGTCATACAATTTATAAGAAAATTTTTTTAATAATATAAAAACGTCTATTGTTGATGGATTGTTGATGATCTTTATTAACCGCACTGAAGCCTTTTTATTATCTTGTTTTATTTTTCTTGTACGTATATAAGTAACTAAGACAAATTTTATAAATCTAAAATCCCTACAAAATTCTATCATAATGAATTATCTCGTTTTTTTTTTTATTTTCCACATTATTGTCTAGTTATTTGTGGGTAACTAGAACGCTTATGTACATACCTCTAATTATACATGGAACATTTCAAAGCGATCCATCCAGTTCTTGCAAAGCTTTTTCTCCCAATTATTCTGAAGCACATTTTTATTATCTATCTTTACACTATCCGCTTTCTCCACCTACTTCACACCCGTCGCACTGTGGGGTACTGGACCCGAAAAAAGGCGATTAATTCAAAAAACGATTTTTGCGTTCGATACATTTATTTATATTATTTTGTTTATACATAAAATTCTGCATTTAACCGTATATAACCGTATTCTCATTACCCTAACGGATGCTGAGCAATCGGTTGTCAAAGTTGCAATATAATTTCTGTGTTTTTAAATAAGTAAGAAAAATCACTTTTTTGAGCATTCAAAAAAAAAAATTGTTTCAGTAAACGAAGGTATACGCCAAAAAAGTTATGCAATCTCTAAGATTATATATTAAAATATTTTTAAAATATTTTTTTAACATTATTACTTTCAGTTTTATAAATGAAATTATTGCAAATACAAAAAATGCGTTAAAAATTCCAAATTTTTTAACTTTAGGTAGACAAAAAGTAATGCTCCACGCGGTCCCATGCGATATTTTAAATGAGGTATTATTCCCGAGATATTCAGCTTAACCGCCTCATTCAAACAATTTTGCACAAATTTGCAAAAATTTGTGCAAATTCAATTTAAGTGGATATACTGATAGCGCGCACACTACAAGCGCGGGCGTTGCGCTGCCACCTGAGTTTCTAAAACCCGCCGAGATTAGTACTGGCGCCCATGAGACTTCTTCATCAAATAGCGACTCATCTAGCGAAGATTGAACAAACAAAGTTTTCCAAAAAGCCGAAATTAAATAAATAAATAAAATGTTATATAAAAATATAATTTTTTTTTTTTATTTATGGGTTTGACTAAAATACCAAATAAAGAACGGTTTTAACATTAACTTAACATTTTTTGAGTTTTTATAAAAAGTAGTTGTTCAATGTAAAGAAAATTTTGTAAGAATATTAAGTCAATAATAATACATAATTAAAAATAAAAATTTTTTTAAACCTTGGTATTTTCAGTAAAAAATTAAATAAATTAAACAATTTTTTATATGGCACCTATAAGATATAGTAGTCCGATTCTGATAAAATACCCCACTGTTCGTCGACGCGATCTCCCATAACAGCCAACCCACTTCAGAAATTTTCCCCGCTGCCGCAAACGAACGCTCTTGGTCGGTCAACACTTAATACCTTTAATTACGCCCCGAATATTGTGGTAGTCTCTTCATAAGCGATATGCGATACAGCCTGGTGCTTAATCAGAAAAGTAAAGAATATAAAATGCTGCCAGGGGCTGGAAAGGTGGCAGGACCGGAATGTTATCAGACGCCGGCGATCGGAGCATGCGCCACAGCCCGAGCATCTGGAAAAGTAATTACATGTCGTGCGAATTTAGCCTCCTCACTATATGTGCCATTTCACCTGACAATGTTGCCGTTTACTTGCCGTCTCAGCTTACCTTGAACCTGCGGTGCTTATCCGGCCACAGCTACTGCAACTTAAATCTTGGTTGGCATGCAAATTATTTGGCTAATAAGCGATAATGCACTTCGTGATTATTTACGACTTACACTTCCCAACGGCTGCCCACGCGACCGAATCGTAAATACATAATCCCTAGCTATATTTTACGATTCTTAAACGCCTCACTTTACTCTGCTGGAGGGTGTAATATTTTATTGGAGTGCTACGTGAGTTGTATGAAAATAAGTATAAAGATGTGACTCATTCGGCTCGAGAGTGTAAATATAAATCCTTTCGTTGTATTACAAAAATTAAAAGCTGACGCTTGGCAAAATCAGAAAATCAAAATAGATCCCGGAAAACCCTTTGTTAAATATAATTGGCAGAAGGTACGAAAAAAAACCCATATCTTTTTATATAGATTTATAGTCTGTTGTCTCTCAACTTCAGCATCTGATATGCAAAGCGTTGAATGCAGGGGAAAGAAATGTTAACCCATTTATGACCTCCTTTCTTGATTGGTGTGTCTCACAATAGCAATTAAGGGACATGCAACATAGTCGGCCACATTGTCCATGCCCCAGCAGCTGACTGCAAACCGAGAATAGACAACTTTATTAGCTTAATTAAAACTCTTCAAAAGGTTCATCAAAGCCTAGGGGCCCAGGCCTAGGAAAACGAACCGAAGCGAGCCGGACTGGAGTCCATGGGTTTCGCTTCTCCTGAAAAGAAAAATGCGTTGAATGCCTGCAATTTAGCAACTTTACAGCTCTGCTCTCCGGTCTGGACCTTGCAGCTAATAATGGAAGCCTATCCCCAGTCCCATTTTGGCTTGGAACCAACTCCCAGTTGAATGACGTTTCACTTGATTGCAGTTAATTTTTCCCCCTTTCTTTGTCTCTGTCTCAGGTTCGAATGCAAATTCTCAAGCTTCAGGCACAGTCTCATCGTCGTATCGCATCGTCCACAATTTGCGGTCTTCTGGCCCTGGAGAGCATCTCGAATCTAATTGAAGCCACAAACTTTTGATTGTTTGTCTCCGTCCCAGCTCAACTGTGGACTTGTAGCGGAGAATGGTCATAATAACGAAAATTATGTTGTAAAATGTTGGGAAAACGTGTTGAAAAATGTTGAGACCTAAACGAATTCTCTGACTTGCTAGGATTACCGTGCATTGAATTTTTATGGGCCATTAATGGGGATTTGGTTTTTCGAATGACAGTGAGCAGAGTTTATGAAACTTTATTAATTGTTCTGTGGTTTTATGGTAATGGGATTAGGTTGGGTGCTTTGAGTTAATCTCTTAAATTGATTTTAAGGGATTATTTAAAATATATTAAATGACTTTTTAAATGTAATAAATAGAGTTCTCCAGTGATTATACCAATTTACAAAAGAAATCCAACAAAGGAGCAATGTGCAGTTCATGACCAATTCACTTCATGTTGGCCATTGCACCGTTCACCATTGAACTGTTGACCTGAATAGTTTCCGTTGTGGCCCACGAAGTCGTCAAGTTGATGCAATTGTTGATGATGACTCGTGTCCGGAGTCAGCAACTATTTGGCTTGACTTGGGATTGAAACATTTCGCCAATCGCCGAATGCAAAGCTGGCAGAGGTCAGCGCAGCGATGCAAGGGAAAATCCAAAGAAAGAAAATCCAAAATATGAAAATGGCCAGATAAACCAAAACAGACGCTGAGAAATTTGCGTGGCTAATTGGGGAAATGACAACTTCCGTGGAGAGGAGGAATCCCGTTCCGACCAAAAGTAAACTTGTTCTTTCCGACCAATATCAATTACACAATGTGGGGGCTTTTCAAAATTAATATCGTATCGGCCAACATGACCAGAATTCCCAAGCCTAAGTCGCTTATCTAATAGAGTCATAAAAGTCAACCCACACACTCCCATAGGCTAACTTTTTTTTTGGTTCGGTTTCTACAGATTTACCAGTAATGGTGAGAAAGAGAGAGCAATAAAGATACAGGCCACCATTTATGGGAGCCAACATTTTTGTGGCAATTAACAGCGTCAGAGTTCCAGGCACAATTTAACGAAACTGTTAATTTATCTTCGACGACGTGACTTCCCAGGAAGACTTTTGCGCCTCCTTACCGGGGCATAGACGTGGCAATGGCTTGGAACTGGCACTTAAAAGTAAAAGGGCCTCGGCTCCTGGCAACTCTCTAATTGCCACCACATACGGCGGCAGAATGTTAGCTCAAGGCTGCTGGAATTTCCCTTTGGCCATATGAGTTATGTCAAAATGTGACAAAATGCGTGTAGTTGGGCCTTTCTCCTTTCCCGATAAATCCCCATCACATTCCGGTGCGAGTGCAGCGCGGTGATCGCCATTTAAGGTGTTCATTAGTCGCAGGTCGCCGGCAAAAAGGGACCTACGGCCCAAAAATGGTTATAAAGTCTCATCAGGCGCACATCACAGAGCGAAGATCATCATTATATCGGCGATCACGATGATGAGGGCAACGATAATGTCGGGATCGATCGATCAGAGGCCAATCAGCTCAATCCGTATATATGGTCCTCTGGCCTTGTCGTCTTGGCCTGGCATAACTGTAAACGGTAGAGTTTTTTTCGGCTCCAAAACCAAACCGCAACTCGTCCAGGGCGAGTAAGAAAATTAAGCGATTTTCGGTGTACAATTTACATTTTGAGCTGGATTTCGATTATTGTCTGTCGATCAGATATGCCCGAAGGTGTCATGCCCAAATACCGACCGAAAACCAACAAGCAACTTTCACTTGTCTGACTGGGACGACATGTGTGCCTCTCGCGGAAAAGGACTAAAGAGCTTTAGCCTCCGATTTCGCGTGGTAAAGCATTTTGTTTTGAATTTAAGGAACGGTTTAGAGGAAAGAAAACATCTGGTTGGGCCCGCTTAAGGGGTAACCACACCTTGATGTGGATTGATGACGGGAAGATTATACCAAAGGTAAAAATTATGGGATTCAGTTATTTAGAATTACATTTACTGCATATTAAACACATTCAATTAATCTTTTCCAACCAAATCACAGCTCAGCCCGAATTCAAAGCTTTCAAAACACTAAAAACAGAGGATTAATCAAAATATTTCGACATTTTTCGTTTCAACGTTTTCGTTCTTGTTTATCAACATGGTCAAGATGAAAGTTTTAATTTAAATTAAACTTATAATTTTTGCTAATTGTATATATATTAGTATTTTATTTATTATTATTAAAATTATAATTACTAAATATAGTGCACTATTATTAAATTTCTTTTAAATTATTTACGACACTTACGGCTTTTAATACCTTTTTTACCGGGATTACCTTATTCTCTGGCTGTTTACTTATAATATTTTTATGGTAATTGATTGCTCATAGCAAAAGCATGCATTGTTCCCTCGTTATTTTATGGAATCCAAGTGTTTTCGAATTGTGACACAATCAGTCCAAACCAAATTAAAGTAGTGTTCAATAGTATAGCATGGTACATATTTGAAATACGAAGAACACAACATGTATCCGAGATGGCTCAGAAAATATTTGATATCCCACTGAAAGAGTGGATAAAAATGCGTATGTTATTTTTTTTACAAAAAATCATTTTCAAGAATGAATTGTCGTACTTGTATGATAAACTTAAATTTACCGCTTCCAGAAGAGCAAACAATCTAACATGCTCTTATGCATCACTGACATTCGAGAGGGAATTCTTAATGCTATTCGATCGTGGATTATACTCCCCAATAATTTAAAGAACATTTACAGTGGCACGCACTTCAAAACTGAACTACTTGCACACCTTAAAAATAATATTACATAAATTAAATTTGAAATAGAAAGCGACTTAAGTTAAGATTGATTACTTTAAACCCTTTGTGACTAGCGCATTAAATTATAAGTAGCGTTAAGATGACATTTATAATAAATACAAATACAAATACAAATACAGAATGACAGTACCAGCGGTAGCCAAATGAAAGATTCAGCATACGGCTCCTCGGTTTCATTAGTGCGGGAGTCGGCGGCAAGTGGCGTCTGGTTAATCAAAATATTTAAAACAACTTCCCTCTGGGCAAAAGACTCGACCATGCATACGGATATGAAGTTATAAATAGCCGCAGAAGGCAAAGGATGAGAAGCATCTTCTGGTTAAACAGGCTTTACAATTTATTACAAAGGAAGGTCAACTTTCTTATACACTAACACCATACAAAAAATTCAATTAGCAAATATATGAGAAAGGTCTATTTAACTCAAATAAATAATATCTAATATATTTATTTAAATAAAGAAATCAGACTTAAGTTTTTAGCTCTGTGTTTTATATTAATATTTCGGGATTAAGATTTATATATATTGCCATTCATTTTTTCTCCCTATTTTACGCCAATATGAGTACACCCTTTACCTAAGATAAGGTACAAGAATAAAACCCGATGGGGTCTCTCGGCTGCGGCTCTCCTATCTTTTGCTCGTGGTCATTTCGTAATATCGCATTAAACAATATGCAACTTAACGAATGCCCTTAATCATGGGCTGCTGGGGGAAAGGGCCGACCAGAGGGGGAAGTGAAGAGGCGTTGGAATGACTTTGTAATTGCGCATGCGCGACATGCCCCAAGCGGCGACAACCACGAGATGGCGGCCCCTTTATATCTGCCCCGCACTCGTATTTTTCGAATTGATAATGCCTTTTACGCGAGCTGCATTGATTGGCCCCAAATCACAGCTCCTCTCTGGATCTCCCGCTCCACAGTCCACAGTCTCGGACCAGTCGAGTGACCTACTTAGCCCAAAGAGGTT
This sequence comes from Drosophila tani, assembly GCA_008042535.1. Taxonomy (NCBI): domain Eukaryota; kingdom Metazoa; phylum Arthropoda; class Insecta; order Diptera; family Drosophilidae; genus Drosophila; species Drosophila tani. Next base: position 9,085 of record VNJO01005936.1, on the reverse strand, counting down.
GCCTGCTCTCGTCACGCAACATCGAACCGTTCTGAGCATGATCAGGCATTTCCCTTTCGTTGGGCTGGGCGCATCTCAATGTGCTTTGAGCTGTGGAAGGCAAAACTGGAGCTATTAGTTTGGTAAGAGTGTTTTTATCGCTAATCGAATTGCAAGGGAACCAGAAACCTCAAAGGAACCACACATATTGACTGGTCCTAATGGTCTGAGATCAAGACACACAACTGCAGTGTAAAACTACAGTTTTCTGACATTAAAAAGCCGAGCTAAGCTCTCAATTAATTACAGATGGCGCTGGTAAAACTGTATTAAAGTAGAAAACTTATTTCAGATGTTCCCTTGCAGAGCGTGAGTACAGTGAAGGAAAGTAATTTAAGACATTAAGAACTTTTCTTCATCGCTACATGACCATGCATTCCGAACATCTCCCACCATCTTGCAGTCGTTGAAAATCAAAATAACTCCTTCACTTCATTTAAATGTATTATGCGCAGACACAACCTGCCCCAAAAATATCTTTCCAGGAACTCCTTTAGAAATGACAAAGTTATGCAAGCCGAATAACTAATCAAGTGAGGGATGCATCAGAGAAAGAAGGGAAAATAAACTTCTTAAGTGGGCACTCGAAACCCAAAGAACTCCATAAAAGAGAACCTCGACCACCCCGTGTGATGAAAATGTGTTTACTATTTTTTCATCGACTCCAAAATTGGATGATGATAACGCCCCTTTTTTCCAAACAAAAGATATAGGGTTCATCTCAAATTTACGATCTTTTAAGTGTCAAGCGGCGTATTTGGATATTAACACTTGGCTTGGCCAGGCTTAGGTCAGGAACAGATTGTAGTTTAGGTTTTATAGCCCCCAACTGTGCTGTAAGCGGTGCTTTGAATGGGACTCCTAATTAGAGACTTTTATGGGAAATTAATTTGAAGACGCCCCTGAAAAATTGTTGAAAAATGAAGATATAATTGTGAGAACGGTTTTCAGTTTGCAGTGGTTTTCTTTGAAATCAGCTGACTTAATTGGCTTTCCAGTAGATTATTTTATTCATCAATATAGGTTTGGCAGTCAAAAAATTAAAAAATGGGTAACTCTGACAACGGGCTATGAACCTAAAGCCTATATATTCTTGATCAGCATCACCAGCCGAGTCAATTTAGCCATGTCTGTCTGTCCGTCTGTCCGTGTTGGTAAACAGATCTCAGAGACTATAAGAGCAAGAGTTACCAAATTTTGTGACAACATTGGAATCTGTTGCACGCAGATTAAGTTTGTTTTACATTTTTTGGCCACGCCCACTTCCGCCCTTAAAAATCATAAAAAAACGTTAAATAAGCTATACTCGTTATTTTCGGGTTAAAGTTAATAGATACAATAAATGAATAAAATAGAGCGTACGTTTCCTGAAAATTTCAGTAAAATCGGATGATAAACATGGGAGATATTAGCAATAAGGTTAGAATTTTAAAACACCGACCTAAGGCACTGCTGTTGCAAGCTGTAGCCGACATGTGGCGCATTCGAGCCTTGGCCGTGCGATATAATGGCCCCAACTGCAGAAGAAATGACAAAAGAATATAGCAAGAAATGACAAATCGAGCGGGTTTGTATGTTTTCCTATAAAATGTATTATTCATATTTAAGTATGACATTAAATTGTTTAGGTCGGGAGCTAATTCGAGAGGCGATTTATTTTAAGAAGTAGCGAAGTAGACTATTATAATGTATGTACAATTTTAAATTGCTATTTAGTGTGAAGCGCAAGCGTTTAGGTACCGGGTATCTCACAGTCGAGCACAGTCGACTGTAGCTTTCTTACTTGTTTTTAAAATAAATTTAACAAAGCAAGTTAAAGATCCTATAATCCTAAAACTGAGTTTTGACATATGTTTATGAATTTTATACAATATTAATGATTATTTCTTTTCTTTAAATCTAAAGTTTTGTTTACATTTTTTTGATCATTGTTAGAAGAAAGCCCATCAAGAATCTGTTCCCAATACATAATTAAGTATTATTTCGTAGTTCATCATTAAATTTTCTAGGAAACCAAACATCCTGCAAGGCATTTCCATTTAACAAAAACAACCAGAATGGCTACCTTATGGTCCCCATCGAACCCGAAGTGCCTTGTTAGCACTTGGACAGCACTTCACCCAAGAAACGAAAAATCGTAGGCAATTTACATAACAAGACCAGTTCCCAAGGCTGGCCGAGTCGGCACAGAAGCAAAACGAAAACTGGCAAAGACAATCAGCGGCGCTCCACAAAAACTCCCGAAAGGCTGTCAACGCATAATCCATCAAAACCAAACCAAGCCGAGGGACAGTGAGATACACTGTTACTAGCCGTGTGGAATCGTAGTGGCAACTAGTGGAAGCAAACACTAGGGGGGGTTGGATGGCGCTGGGAATGGGAGATGGCAATGGGGTTGGGGTCGAGTAATGGGGAGACCCCCTCTGGGGGATCGAAATCAATTTGGCGCTTTACCACACGAACATGCTCCGCACACGACACGCCCACCCGCCAGTGCGTCTCACTGTCTATCTCCATTCGGAGTCGCACAAATGCCCCAAAGGAATTGCTGGTACCGGGCCTGGCTAAAACGGGGTAAAAACTAGTAAGAACAATATTAAGTCTTATTGCAACTATAAGATACCCGCTACTGAAAAATGCTTAAGCGAAGCCAGCAGAAAAATAGCTTGCATATTGCAATTCAAATGTATGGTCGTTTGGCATCTTAGTGAGTAAATTGATCTTTGCTAAAACTGTGGTAATCTTGCTGTTTCAAACTTTAAACTTTATAATAATTAATATAATTATATTCATTAAGGAAAGCTATGGTATTTAATCCCTGAAAATCAGTGCCTACTTTTGGCTAATTTAAAGGAATTATTGATAAACAAATTTTCAGACATTTTTGAGTTACTATTCAACTGAAAAATTAATTACCCAATTATATCTCCTTAGCAATAAACCCTCATCCTCCATGAGTAGAGGGTACACAGACTTAGACACAACCCAAGTCCGAGCCAGAGCAGCCACCTAACTCTAATTGGGCATAATTTAAATTCCACTCGTGAGCGCCATGAATTGTATTTAACGTTTTGGCGCTTCCCAACTTGGGGCTGGGACTCTCTTCGAGCTCCTGGCATTGGCGGTAAATTTCATTTGATTTTCTTTGGATTCTCTTAGCCGGGCTACCGGAGCTGCAGCCAGACGCTGGCCCAAGCAGCACAGATCGCAGACGGCGATCCTCCCGAACGCTTCCTTATTTGTTTCCACCTTTATGTGTTTGTTTTCAATTCTCCGCTTAATTGGTTTTGCGCCCAGAGCTGGCCGAAAACCCACCCAGAGTTATTGCGGAGACGGAGACCCAGGCCACTCTGATAACAGTTAGATGCCTTTGTTGTGATTGGGAGGCGGCTATTAGAAAATTGAATCTATGTGTTCGGTTGTAGGTTGGGCCTTCGGTGTTGCGGTGTGGTGTGCGAAAGTCGTTAACAAAAGGTTGTTATATGATTTTTATCCAGTCTCTGGTCTGGCAATTGGCAGAACTGGGCGAGTAATCGTGCAGTTCTTAGTGGGTCGTAGTGCAGTAAACGGAAAATAATTTCTTTAAGATGCAATATCGTGATTTGAATTAATTTTAATTATTGAAATTGCATACAAACAATAACATTCCACATTAGGGGTTTGTAAATTCAAAATCATTAGTTATTACACTCAACAAAAAACTATGTAAAATCAACAATTTTTTTGTTAAACCCGCGCCAACCTTAGAAAATAGTTAACTTTATCCAAATAGTTAGGTTCCCTTAAACTAGTAGATTACACTGGAAAAAAAGTTATTTTACTATTTCATAGTAAAACTCCAAAATAATATAATGACCATAAAACATTTCATACAACTATATTAATAGTATTTTTAACAACAACAAATGGTTTTATTAAAATTTTTAATAGTAATTTTACATTTTATGATACGACTTTTACTATTTTAATAGTACTCCTTGAAAAACAACAAAATACATGAGAGGAAAGGAAAATAGTATTTTTTACTATTTTTCATAGTAGGTTAACATAAAACATACTTTTGGTGTGTACACACTTGGGCAGAAAAGCAAAAACAAAATACATAGAAATCATTAAAATAGTATGTTACTGTTTTTTAGGTTGATTTTACATATTTTTTTTTCTTTGGTGTGCACTTGACAGAAAATTAACAACAGAATACTTGCAACATTTTTACATAGTATTCTAACTATTTTTAGGTTGATTTTACATAGTTTTTTTGTTTTGTGTTTACATATATTATATTTGTTTGCTCTTTCAGATAATCTGAGGAATGTCATTGTAACAATGTTACTTGAATCTTCTTTGTATAAATCGAATACTTACTAAATACCTAAATAATTTAACACTTGATGGCTAATTTCTTCAGAATCGCAAAGAGGAAGTCCTGCCTGAATTGAAGACATACATCTAAAAAAAACCTAAACAACATTTTTCTCCATAAAAATCTTTTTCGGTTGTCGAAGACCCAAAGAGAGGGCACTCTGCGTCTCGTTGTTGTAGAATTTCTGTCTCGCCCCTGTGCACTTGTGCCAAACAATTTGTAAGCCATCATTTCAATTAAGATGCATAAATCACGCCGAAATCAGCAGCCTCATCAGGGCAGCAGCAACATCATCGTCGCCGCCGCCACGATAATCCTCCGCGTGCACATCGTTATCCTCAAGTACGTCGGGCACTCAACCAGCCCAAAGGAACCCTTTTATTTCCGTTCAATCTCTTCTTCGAGTCCGTTTCTTCTGGTGCCGCCTCGGGTTCGGTGTTCGGTTCGCATAAACGAACCAATTTAAACGGCGCACCGACACTGGATGAGTCCATAAGTGTGCGGGCGGCGTGAGGTTCCTGCTCAATCCCATCCACGCCAGGGGAACGGGAACGAGAACGGGGATCGGGGCGGCAATTGCAGCTCTTTTAAACGACCTCGTGAAACTGAAACTGCCGATTCACGCTCCAACCATTGCTTTTTGAGCCACAGCATCCCGAGCCACAAATTGTAGTAGGCACAAAAATGAGGGAACTGTTCTGGATATCGTATTAATTGACAGACTTTAAATATTATACTATATCTATTCTATTTACGGGTGTCTTGAATTAATTATATTATATAAGGAGGTGCCTCAAAAATCACTAGGGGTTTTAAATCACTATAAAAGGCGTCTAAAACTATGTATAATTATATCTGCTACAACAGAGACCTGAGCAAATAGTCATAACTTAGTTTCATTTGAACAACCTTTTTCCAAGTCAAAAACAGTGAATTCGATATTTAATTTTCGATATCTTTTTAATGCCCTCAAACTGGCGTTAAGTGCCGCAATTCGCCGCACTCCTCGGGGAGGCCCTTGGCCTGCTAAAATGCCATGTCGTCGTCACAAAGGCACCGCAAGGATAATAATCAGAAACGAGCGTAGGACACGGCGGGTCAGGACCCTCGACTGTCAAAACGCAATGGCGCAGGTAAACAGTAAAGTGACGAAGGCTCGCAGGGACAACAAGGGGCAGAGAACAAAGACGGCTGAAGTGCAAGGTGCTCGCAGGACTGTTAATACTCTCCTTAGCACTCCGGGAATTTCCCCGTTTAAGTGGCCGATGCCCGACACGCTAGCCACTCGCATTCGTTTCCTGTTAAGGCCAAACAAATTGGCCTGCACCTTGCCACCGAAGCCAGCAACAAGTAAGGTTTCGCTGCCCGCTGCACTTAAGAGAGTTCCCTGCCAAGGGCCGAAGAGAAAACGACGGCGCAAGAGTGCGAATCGATCAACATTGTGGATCGTAAGTGGGCCGGCATGTAAACAAATCTGGTGATAAGCCGGCGATGAACTTTGGCAATGCAATATGACTTGTAATGATTTTAGTTTGAATTTAAATAAAAGCCCTTAAACCTAAGACAGAACAAGTGTCTAATATTCATAATCATTCAAAAAAGTGTTTTAAAGACTGTTATAAACTCAAAAAGATCGCCGACATAAAATTCTAAAAAAGTACACCTTTTGCTATAAATTTACTGAAGCAACACAAAAAAATAATGTTTGATTAATATACCCCTGTCTCTTCATAAAAAACCTATTTTTTTTAATATTTCACCAAAATTGTTAATATTAACTTAAAGGGGGCTTTAAAATTAAACCAAGGGAAAGAAATCCCGAAAAGAGTGGCGATTTCCCTTTCTGATACAGTCCCCACAACTTACCGATCACTAATTCCCTGCCAAGATCAATAAAATCCCGAGGTGTTAGATTTCTTGGAAGGCCAGTGAATGCAACCTTCCTCCTCCTCGGCGGCGATCGAATGCGATCCACAAGGTGCCCACGAGCGCACGACGTTCGCTCGGATCGAGCTGGCGAGCAGCCGAAGTGCAGCGCGATCAGTTCGTGTTTGACGGTCGTTTGCGTAGGACGCAAGATACGCGGTGGTTGCTGGTGCGAGTGCTGTGCAGTGCAGTGTAAATTCTGAATGATAGTTGCGTTCGAATAGCGCTGCTTCGAGCCGAAAGCGATATAGTTTATGTGCCATTAAATGCAAAACGGCAATTATGCGATTAGAGCTACAAATAAATAAGTGAATGCAGAGAGTTTCAGCACGCCATTTCCGAGTTTGCCAGCCGCGAATGATCGAAAGTCTTCTTCGAATGGCTTCTTTTTTTTAGTTCTGCGCCTCTCGTCGAGGATACGAAAATAGCTGGCGAGGAAAAATGTTTGCCAGTTGCTGAGCAGGAAAGTGGGAAATGTGTCTGAAACAAAAATAAAATTAAATGGCGCAAAAATGCTGAAGTAGAAAAGTTACAACAAAAAGAAAAGTCTGCGGAAAATAGAGCAAAATAGAGTGAAAAAGTCGCAAGAGCAAATGCGTAAAAAGTGTAAAAAAATCGAGCGGAAATCGTTCATGAGCAGAAAAGAAATAATACAGAATTACAGTCTGTGCTGTGCAAGTAAAAATTAAAAGATTATGAATGAAAATACCTCTGCGAGTGCCATTGTCGGAATAAATGCGAAGTTAAATAATTAAAAGCAGATCCAAGTTCAAAGTCGAACGGAATAAAATGCGTTTCTAGTGCCGGTCCGATCCGATTAAGTATGCAAATCAGTAACTTCATCAAGTGGCCTCTGGGCCTGGCCCTCATCCTGTTGGCCATTCACTGCCAGGCTAGGCGTCAGCGGAAGCGCCTGCCGGGACTCTCCAGCGCCAAGGAGCTCCGCGACTACAGCTCCTTCAGCCTTCTCAACGACACCTCTTCGGAGATACAGCAAAGCATTGTGTCCTGGACAGGAGCGCGCATCCTGTCCAGCGACAAGCAGAAGAAGATGTCATCTCAGTCGGCGCGCCGTCATAAAACCAAGAGTGGCCTGCTCATTGAAAGTAACGTTGCCGATGTGGAGTCCACGAGTTCCTTGGCCGAGTCCGTCACCAAGAAAAAGTCACCTCAGCGTCGTCGCAACGGAAAATTGCAGAAATCCGGAGGAGGCGGAGGTAAGTGGCTACAGCTATAGAGGGGGTCCTCTAAATATGGTCTCTCTGATCGATTGTGCAGTACCAGAGGCTGCTCGCATTGCTCGCCTTGAGATTCCTGGTCGCTGGTCGTGTTTCTGCCATATTTGGACGCTCAAGTTGAAAGAACTTGCATGTGAAAGTTGTGACAGCAGGAAGAGATTCTGATTCTTTACTGCGCTGCTCTTTATTTTAGCCTCTATGTAATTCTATATGTTATTACGTGAGAGGTCCAGTTATGGTCCGGCAATGCGGCAGTGGTCTTTGGCTTTGGCTGGTCCCCAGTTGGCCTGGCCTGGCGCTGCTCTTGTTGTCGTTAGTTGGAAAAGGCTTACTGCCTTGGTTGTGTGAACTTTGCCTATTAGGAGTTCGAATCGCTGCGACTGCTGCGGCCAACTACGAGGTTATGTCCTCAGTCCCGAAAAGTTGTACGGGGAAATACCGCTAGTACTGCCTTGAATTTTTTCCTTGATCTATAAAATATAGTTTTTGATATAGGTATGCATTTGTTTTAAATTCCCAAATACTCTGCATTTGCATATTCATATTAACATTAAATTTATTGATATTTCTCAGTACCACTGCACTGTGGTTCCGCCAGAGGCCAAAAATCAAAAAAAGTGATAACAACGAATAGAAAAAAATTTCAAGCAAATTGTCTCTAAAATGGTCAAACTTCTTGATGGCAACCCGGTTTTGTCTGGAAATCTAAGCGTGGTCATGTGTACATTTTTGCAGCGCAGCAAGAATTTTTACAAAACAAAATTGCGCTTCAAAGTGGTCTAACGTTTGATATAGTCATCCGATTTTCTTTATTCAAAATGCATTTTAAAGTTGAAGGTATATACTTTAAATGTATATATTAAGAATTAAAGAAATTCAACAAATTTTTTAGTGAATTTAACAAAATCGATTTAATATTTTTTGTGTATTTTGTGAACGTCTTTTTTATGTTTACCTAAAGTTTTAGTTGTGTTCCCCCCCGATTCCCCCATAGATATTATGTTCATTGTATTAATCAGAGTTTTTACTTAATAAAAGTGTTTAAGTCAGCTGGAGAAACTTACAGATGTGTGTGAAACAAACAATAATCAAACGCATCTTTTTATTTCTTCCAGCAGAGCCCCTGTGTTGTCTTTTGTGTCTCTGCCTTTGTATTCGTCTTTTGTGATTGTTTACAGCTTTTATTTGTCAGTTAATTACTTTTAACTAAAATTATTATATTTTTTTTTTTACATTCCCAAAATAGATTTGAATTACTGTGTATTTTCACGACAGTATATTTTGAATTTATGGTGCACCAAAGATGGTAGCAACGCTGCGAAATTACTGGAAGTTATAACTTATAAGTTATCAAAGATGTAAAGCTATTTGTAAAAAGCTGGCATCGTATTGGCAGATTGCTTATCGGAATAAAGAGAGATTTCTTATAAAAAAATCAACGCTACTAGAGTCAACTATTTCATTACTTAATGAAACAATTTAAAAAGAATATGATTTTATTTTGTTGTTTGTTTTCCAC
>VNJO01005927.1:0-58849 GCA_008042535.1 Drosophila tani | reverse complement strand
GGATCCACCTGTTTTTTGTAAGAATACTAGTAAAACCGTTAAAATACAGACCTATTCTGGTCAAATTATTATCATTCTAATCCTTCCTCAACCTTTTTATGCTTGAAAATTAAGCAGAAGTACATATTTTTACCTAAAAAATATTTTTATTTATCCAAAATAATTAGAAAGTGTTTTACTTTCAAAATCCTTTAGGAAATATACTCCAGAAACGCTTAAATATTAAACAATTCATTAAAAACCTCGCAGGTTCTAAGGCGTTCGGAGGTGCTCGAAGGGGTTCGAAAGCGTTCGAAAGTGTTCTAATTCCATATATCTGTACTCTTCTCTCTTACGGCCTTTTGTTGTTTGCAACTTAGCATCCAATCAGCTCTGTTTACATCTGCCGACGTCGGCAGAGGAAAATGCTCGACAGAAAAATTTGCGCCTCTATATAGATTCTCTTTGGCGTTGCCTCTGCGGGCACACGGACAGTAAGCACACATTTTTTAGATTCCATAAAAAGACTATCTTGTCCTGGGTGTTATAGGATGGGAAAAAAAAGCCACGGATCAACACTACAAAAAAAATATGTTAATGGGTCGGAGAGAAGCGATACCTTATGGAGTGTACAAAGACGTATGAGAAAACAGGCGCTGGCGTTTTCTTCGAGAAACTGTAGTATCTATAAATACATAGCTATAGCAACGAGACTATCATATCGTCTACCCTCTACCAGAGATTGGAGGACTTGCGCTACAGCGAAGGAGAGCCAGATTCCTCTATGTTGCAATATTGGAGGGTATAAGTAGCCTCTACCATCTGTCTTCTACATTAATAACCCAACCAAAATAACAAAACCATTCCTTCGTTCTAGTTTTCACAACTTCCAACTTTTTCCTGTATTACATACCTAACCCACCTGTTAAAACAACACATCACACCGGGCCAATAATGATTTTGGGTCAACTCGACCTTATAAGCCTAACCTAACCTAGCTTAAAGCACAAATGGAAGATTAAATGCCAATAATAAAAGCATCAATTGTTTAACATCTAAGGAAACGCAAATCATCAATATTTCTATCACTGAAACGGTAAAGAAGCAAGCACCCTTTATTATATTGAATTTGTTCTAAGATATGAAATATACTTTGTGGCCCACTGTGCGATCGTTTGCTTTTCTGCCGTTGCGGCGCGGCGCTGCCTGCATTCAGCTGGCGGCAGCGTCGCAGTCAACATCGCGCGGTTTAAAACAATAAATGCCCGTTTCGGTGTGTGTTTTTATATTTCAGCTGCCGACGATTATAAAATAAAACGAAATTCGTGTTATAAAATGTGCTTAGTAACGTAAGAAAGATTTTTAAAAACCCAACCGGCCGTGCAATTACGAAATTCTGTGTGTGTGAAATGTGTGTGTTAGTGTCTTTGGTGCGTGCGCTTTAATTTTGGCTGCGCTTCCATGTGTGTGTCTATAAATACCAGCAACAAAAGGCGAAAAGTCGAGAAGGCAAAGAAGCGAAAAAGCTAAAAATGAAATATCAACAGCATAACTGACGGGTTGATTGACTTGCAGGAATTTTCGGAAAGTTAACCCCGCCCCCAGATAACCCTTCGCCTATCCGGAATACCGAAAATCCGAAAGCTGCAGCTTCCGTTGTTTATCTGAAAAACGCCGACGAATCGTCCATGAATCGCGTAAACTGTAAGTTGCACACTGCCAATAAAGCAAATATACACGGAAAGAAACGTTTCATTTCGGATATCCATTGATCTGATACCCAGAATCATTCTACAAATACCTATTCTGAATATAGGTTTATATTAAATATAAATAACGTTTTTATTATCGGACCTCGTGACCTACAAATGTGAATCCGAAAAACCATAATTTATAGCTAATTCTATATAAATTCCTGTTATGCAGATCTCGAGTTGGTAACACAAATGTATATCGTACTTTTGAAAGTTGTTATTCAGTATAATTTGAGGATTGTTAATCAAAATTTATATTTATTAGTTAAAATCTTTAAGTTCCCTTGCTATTTTTGGAGTAGCTTTACACCTAAAAGGGTTTCATTGTTAAAAATGTAGATTCATTAGTGGTAATTATTTTAAACAAAACCTTCAAAAGAATTAGTGTGGGATTACACTGAAACTGTTTATTAGGCTAACTGGAAACTAGTATGGTTAATTTTCTGGAAATAGCAAAAACAAAAAAACAATAAAAAATACATATATTTAAAAAATTTACAACTGGAGGTAACCCTGTAAAAAGTTAAATTTTTGTGTGTGCACTTAAGATTCTGTTTGTGTGTGACTTGAGTGAACATAAAGGCGTATTTCTGCAGAGTCATAAACTCCGAAACTTTAGGTATACAATTAGGGGATTTTTTTGGGCTTTTCGGCCCAATACACACGTCAATGCAACGCCTATAAAAATCCACATAAAAGTCAAGTCAATCATTGAAAGGGCAGCCGATCAATTCCCCGAATAAATTACCCACAAAAGAGTAAAAACAACGGGTAATTTAAATGTTAAACACAGACGGCGGAGGCGCCATGAGTTATCACCTCCCCCATTCGTTGGAATAGCTGTAATTTATCAGGGCAACAAGTTTATTAAAATCAAATTAAAGCCCGCCCAAAATCGCCGGCATTGATTTCCCCAAAAAGCTAAACAGACGCGACACCCACGTAGTCTCAGATCTGCGAGCCCCAGTGGAGCCGCAAATGCGGAATTTTGGCAATTCCGGGAAGCATACATATGTTCCATCCGCATGACCTGCCGCCTGCGTTCTTTCGCTTTTTCGGCCAAACAATTTGTTTTGCGTATTCCCACATGTTTTTCCATTTTCAATTTCCATTTCACTTGATTGAAGTTTTGGCCTTTCGCACATGTTTTTGTTTACGCCATAAACTGAGAACGCTCACACGCGCATATTTATTTACATGCACACAATCAAATTGTTATTCTTGGCACCGGGGCAACTAAAAACCCACCAAAATAACCAGAAAAAATAAACATTTTGATTAGACCAAAAAAAAACTACAAAAAATCTTTGTCAGAAGTGGGATTCGAACCCACGCCTACAGAGTAGACTGCGACCTGAACGCAGCGCCTTAGACCACTCGGCCATCCTGACTGTTAAAGTAGCGAGAACAAAAAACTGTTCAGAGCAAAATACGTTTTTTTTAGTGTTTTCCCTTAATTATATAATTTAGAATCCCTCCAATGGATATAATTAATTATTTACAATTAGGAGAAAAAGTAAAGTAAAAAAAAAAAATCTTGTCAGAAGTGGGATTCGAACCCACGCCTACAGAGTAGACTGCGACCTGAACGCAGCGCCTTAGACCACTCGGCCATCCTGACACATGGGATGAGCAGGTCAAATGCGCGTTTTCGACATCTCGCTCGTGTGGTCGTTCGCTTCGCTGTCGGGTTGCTATAAAAAGAATTTTATAGTAACCTGCCATAAGGCAGTCTCACTTCTGGTTTTATGCAAATTATAATCCAACTATCTTGCTAGCAGTTAAACTGAGTGGTGACTTCGAAAAATAAAAACTGTTTCCCCGTGTTTGCAGCTAATAATTGTGGACGTTAATTTGCGGGTATTACAGCGCTAATTGGGAGTTAAGTAACAACAAGAACTGTGCAATTTTATGACGGAATAATTGCAAATTAAATCGATTCGATCGGCTGCTTTGTCGCTGCTTTTTGTAGAAATGCCGACAATCTGTTTACAAAGTCAGCTTTATACAGATAAATCTTATCTCTCTGCGTTTTGGGGTTGGGCGGGCGTACAAATCGCAGACAATCGCTGGCCACGAGCAAAATAAGGCCTTTTTAAGAACTCTGGCGCAGCGCTAATATCTATATCTTGCGGGCTGACTTCCCAAAAAGCGTAGCTGGAAAAGAGGTCAAGACCCGTAGCATTCCTCGATTCAGGTCATAACCGCTAATAATAATCCGGTTGAAGTAGGCGTGGCCATTTGCCATGGGAACACGGAATGAAATAGCAAAACCGAACCCTACTCATTAGGCGGCGGCTGCGGCCTCCTCTTTTGTTGTCTTTTAATATTTAGTATTATTTATTATGACTGCCCGAAGTCTCTCGCCGCAAGAGTTCACATTTTCCTCTTTCCTAGCGTTCGGGAAATGGATATTTTAATGAGTTTGGCCAGCAGCAGCTCTTGACGACAGTTTCCCGATAGGGAAGTCATAAAAAAAGTGCCTGGTGGAGGAATTCAAATTAGATTTTGACACTGCTCAGTAAGATATTCGTACTCGTACTTGTGCTGGCGAAGAATAGATGGGCATTGTTTACGCCTTGCCTTTGACTCGATGCCGACATCTTCAGACGAGAATATATTCTCATAGTTCGACTAGATATGGCCAGAGACAGAGACAGAGACAGATCCACAGACATCTGTCTGTGTCTGCGAATGGACGCAATTTGCATTTGCGCATTTTTCCGCTAATTATTTGTTTATCGGAGGAAAATAACCAAAAGACCAAGGAGCCCAACGCAAAGCGGAAAATTCAAATTCAAATTTTATTTCGAATCGAAAAATGTTTTGACAAGCAGCGAGAAATGATTTTTGCCATTGAACTTGTTGCCTTATTTCCTTTGCTGATATGGCTAAAATAAACAAGTATATAGTGCATTCAGAGTGTTGGAACGGAAAAAATGGGGAAGCAGACAGTCAGACAGTTAAACCCAGTTTAGTTCCAAGGCAAAAGAATCGCTTGATAAGTTACACTCATTTATAATCATCGAAATGGGTCAGCAGCAGCAGTAACAGAGCAATGCTCAAGTCAAGCAACAATTGCGCACGCAATTTTTATTCATTTAGAATGCATCAAAAACCCATTAAAACAAGGGAAAGATACACAAAAAAAAAAATTAGCTCAGATTCGTTTTTGAAAAAGTAGTTTAAGATGTGGCTGTGACCGGTTTTGTCTACAGTTTTCATTAAAAGTTACCTAATATTTTAGTTAACTTTAATATCTTCTTATTTCATATTTTTAAGTGTATTCTCACAGCTCGTGTGACATTATTACACGAAGGTGGAGGAATGCGACTTGGCTTTGGTAATATAATACTGACACCATTTAATAAGCAAAATTACAGAGAAGTGACGTGAAGTAAAGTTAGCTTTCTCTTTCTTTTTGCCATGTTTGTTTGTAAACAAAGCAAATCAAAGCTGACACAGTTATATTCTGATTCTGATTCCGATTTTGATTCCGATTCCAGGGCAGGGGCTCAATGCCATTTGGCTGGGTCAGTTCCGCTGATACTTTTAAATGCCATTTATGCAAATGCAGGGAACTGCGGAAACTGACTGCGTCAACAATCGAAATGAGAGACGAAAGCATTTTTCGCACAAGGTCTGTGGTAGTTATCAGCTGGTTTCGAGTGTTTATCTGGGCGGGGATTCCTCTGGCCTCTGGCATAGACCTGAATGCGTATCTGTGCCATTAATGGCCCGCCAAACAAGCCACCTCCTCACGGTCAGACATTTGATGAATGACTCGCTGCGGCGCAGTCATGTTAGCCTGAACGTGATAAGCCGTTTGCGGCACGTCTAATGCACTTTAATGCCCCCATCGATTACCCAATATCATGTGAACGTAATGAAAATATACGTACACATATTAAGTGTATACGAAGACAAAGGATTGTACATTTTATTGAAACCAATCGTCAGTGTGGTGTGAAAAATTGTTTGCCTAAGAAAGACCAACCCAATGTTAAACTAAATAGATGTTAACCAATAATTATTACTATCTTTTTATAAATTCATTTCGCAAAAAAAAATAATTATGTATAATTTTTCTGGGATTCAAATTTGATTGAAAATTAAAAGTAAGAAAAAGTTATAAATATAACACAGAAAAAAGAATTTGTCAGAAGTGGGATTCGAACCCACGCCTACAGAGTAGACTGCGACCTGAACGCAGCGCCTTAGACCACTCGGCCATCCTGACTGTTAAAGTAGCGAGAGCCAAGTACAATTTTCATTCAGGGCTAATTAATTCTTAAAAATTTCTAAATTAAATTAATTAAAAGTTAGCATGACACATGTAACTTACATTTATGCTAATAAAGAAATATACTTAAAGTCAACCCCAGATTTCATTCTCACTTCACTAACTTAGAAGCATAAAAATTAGAAGGAAAAAATGATTTAAATGTAAATGATGTAAAATTTGCTTGACAAAACGCAAGTTAATTAACTTTACTTCACAAGCATTTCCTAGAACTCAAACTCGCAAAAATGTTTTCAAAACGTAAAAATAAAAATTAACAAAAAAAGTCTTGTCAGAAGTGGGATTCGAACCCACGCCTACAGAGTAGACTGCGACCTGAACGCAGCGCCTTAGACCACTCGGCCATCCTGACTTGTGTCGGCCGTGTGTCAAAAATTCTACCTAAGCAGCGGCAGCCAAAAAAAGAAAACAAAACCAAACAAAGCAAAGACAAATTTGTGTTTGCCAAATGTTTACTTTTGTATGCGACGAAAATGTAATAATTAGTTCGCTGACCGGGCAGCCTTAGCGGTCATAGATGATGATCAACGCCCGCAAAAGTTGAAAGATTAACGTTCGCGTAACCGTGTGCATTCTCTTCGCTCGTTCTCGAAGATATTAACCCGTTTCAGTGTGCAAAGGCTTATGATTACCGAGTAGTTGGTGTCCAGATCCTGGCTGTTTTTTGCTTCATATTCTCCTTTGATATTAGGCCTACGGATTTTGGTAACTTTTATTTCGCCAAAAACACGAGTCGGCAATAAAATAACTAAATGGATGTGCAAGGATATCAATTGGTACGTTAGAAAAATCGGGAAAATCTAAGAGTGAAGTGTGTATCATTGCTTGCTTGGCTTAACTTGCTTTCTGCCTTTTATTAACAATTTATAAACTAATTTGTTTAAGTTTCGGTAGACGGCTTTTAATTATAAAGAACATTCAGCGATATTAGGATTAGATAATTAGAGATAGAAGTATAAATCTAATAAAAAACCGAGGAACAAAACTGCAAATTATTTTACCCGAAACAACGCTTTTCGGTCGTTAAATTCCTGTTAGCTCATCCAACTTGTAAGTTCGAATTTAAAGATAATAAAGCAATCAAATAGAATGTGCTTGTTTTTATCCATTATTTATGTTTAGTTCATATTTTCAAATGCTTTGATTTAATTCATTTGCTTTCAAGCTCTGCATCTCCTTCGTCTGGTGAAGAGTCCTCAGAGTCCTCACAGAGGAGCCAGAGCTGCCGGAGCAGGGCGTGCCAGTTCCGTCAGCGAAGAACAGTCAGGGTGGTGAAGGGATCTCCCTTGGCATGTACCTGGGATGATATAACAGATTTAGGAAGAAGCTCTTGCTCCAGCATACTCTTTGACTCACGTTGGTCACACACCACTTGACGGGGATGGCGGCGGAGAAGCAATTAGGTTGAACGGGCGTCATCGGCGGCATGCTTTGCCACCAACCTCTTTAGCTTCCTCGCCTGGTGCTGAAGGGGTCTAAGCTTCCTTCGGCGCGCGCTCAGTTGAGCTATGTTCCCCTCTTCGGTTCCCTCCCTCGATAGGATCGATGACATGGGGTATCGAAGACGCCAGTGAAAGAACTCCAAGGGCGGGGTCAAGAGGAAGAAGGTGTGCCCGTTGCGCCAACGGGAAGTCTTCAGGACAGTGGACAGGATTCTCGGCAGCTGCTTGGGATGACGCGACACGTTGAGGTAGAAGCGGCTGGTCCCGCGCCCACTTCTGCCCACGGTGATAAAATACCACTTGAAGGGGACGGGCCCGAGGAAAGGACTAAGGTGAACGGGCTTTAGCAAAGGCATTATAGTCCCCGGGATCTGGATCTCTTTGCGACTACGATACGAATTTAAAGATTCCTCCTGAGGCTCCATGACTGGAGGGATCTGGATCTCTGTGCCTTTGCGACTCGAATTTAAAGATTCCTTCTGAGGCTCCATGATTGGATTTATTCTAATAACAGATGCTATGTTTTTCACCCAGACTGACAATCAACCCAAGGCCAACTAAGGTTCCATTTGCCTCTGAACTTGACCCCTCGATTAATCGAATCGAATTCAATTGCGAGTTGCGAGTTGGAGTTTTTTCTCCAGGGCTGGAGAGTACATACAAAAAAATACTACAAAAATGCCAAAATCATTTATCATTGCCCAGCTATTGACACGCCCCGTCAATATCAATAATTGCTAAATACCCGCCGTGATTAATGTCTGGCATCTTTGGCTCCGAAACGCTCGAAAAGCTCGACTCGTGCAATTTGCATAATTGCAATTTATTGTAAGTCCGTGTGCAAATATGCAAGAAATCTGCAGCTCTTTAAGGCAACCAAAAGGCCGACGGCTTTTCACGAATCGCATTTGGATTTGTTTAATCTCTGACTGCCTGTTGTTGGCTTCTCAGTGTCTCTCCCTGTCATATGCAAATGGCTCCGACTCTGATTCCGAGTCTAGAAGTAAGCCCCACTAATTGTTGGCAACCCCCGAGATCTGAGAACGAGAAACTCTTTTCAGTGCCAATCACTTGGCAATCAATCAGTGTGTGCACTCCATCTGACATTGCTGCTAATTAGTTGTCACAGTTCGTTAACATGTTAAAAATGTTGCAACATATAATTGGTTTTATGAAGTTTTATTTCTCCAAATGAATCATTTCGGAAGATGCCGAACTCCCCACAAAACAGTGTGGAGGGGATCGAGTTATTCAAGGGCAAAAGGGTCAAACCCCAAAAGGGAATCGCTGAAAATTAGCGGTATGCAGGTGGACCTTGCCCCCTCAAATCAAGGGCATCTAGGTCGAACGGTAATACCAAAAGGAAGCACCGTGAATTAACGGTCCTTAGGTGGATTTGGTCCCAAGGAGAACGGAAGAAATTGAACTTTGGACTGGATCGCGTGGTTGGGTACAAAAAGAAATAACAGGACCAGCGCTGGCTATATAAGGAGGCGTAGAGCTGAACGCGGTACTTAGTACAGTTTAGAGAATCAAAGTGAGTGCGTGAAAGTAGCAAGCCAGCCGTTCGAAACATGTACAGGAGAAGGATCAGGACCAGGATGAAAGTCCCTGTACACGAACGGGCTGCATTTCGTGGTGAGACGAGAATCCTTGGAGTCCTTGCGTGGAGTTGTGCGAAAGTGGCTAGGCTTAACAGCTGGGCGAAACACCTTGCCGACGAAGTCCAGGCTGAACGACGGTAGCAAAAGGTGAGAGCTCTTGGGTTTGCACCTGCCATGCATATCTCCCTGCCAGCTCCGTACGGAAAGCAACGCAAAACATCCTTGAGTCTCGGTGTAGCCGATCGTAATTGTTTGATTTATTGTTGTACTAATATTTAATAGATTTATTTAATTTCAGTTTATTTCTTTGATTTCTCGTTGCTGTTCAATTTCGAGAATTTAAACCGAGTTTTATATGATTTGCATGAATACCCAGATTTTGTGCAAATATTTTCTTAAAAGTGGCAACCCTAAAAGGCCAAAATCTAAAAGGTTTGTCAAAGAATTAAAAAGGAAGTTCTGGGGAATTAATAAGAGTTAAAAATAACTTGGTCTCCGGTAATTTCCCAATTCGTTAAAGATATTTGAAATATTTTTTATTATAGGTTCGAACCGGTGAAGCCCATAATAAAAACCAAATACAGGTCACCAAACATCAAAAATGATATTTGATATGTATAATTAAAATATGTTAAATATGAATATTTTAGTAAACTATAAAATGATTTTGATTTCCTATTGCTATAATTTTGATCCCTTAAATAAATTATAATCATTTCAAATCTTCTGATCACTATGTAAATAGTTTAAATATTATTTTTTACTACAATTGTCATAATTTTCACGCCATAACCTCATCTACAAAAATCATTTTCGCTCGCTTTGTTCTCTTTACTGAGTTCAAGGGCAAACTCAATTCCGACGATCTCTCAGTCTCAAGCTCAACCCACAGTTTTCTAGACAAATAAAGCCATTGCCTAAGATTCATTCACGTTTCCAAGTAATTTAACTAAAACGAATTTCGCTATATACTGATGCCCATATGTGTGTATATATTTATTACAGATTAACCCGAGAATTAAATGGCGTGTGGCTTTTATGGTCGCTGGTCCCACGCAAAGTCACGAAAATTGGACGGAGATTTCTCATTGTCGGAGATTTCTCATTTCGCTCAGCGACCACGTACGAATTCTCAAGTTCAGCGCTGGAAAATTAAAATGCTTTGTCTAACTGATTTTTAAAATCAGTGAAAAAGAGCGTGGGAAACGCACAGGTGACGTATTTTATTTTTACCAATGTCTTAAATATTTAAAAATATCAAATGTAAAGGATCTAATTTAAAGAATAGTAATAAGTTTAAAAGGATTTAACAATAATTTAAAAAACGGTTAATAAAAACAATTCAAGTTTGTTTTAAAAGATTAATAAAGAGTTCATAATTGTTATTATCTCAAATTAGTTATTTCAAGCGTTTTTTAGATAAATTAAAATTGTAAACGTAATGTTAAAATTGTTAAAAAAAAAATTCTGGTAAATTTAATATTTTAAACTGTAAAAATTACTTTTCTTATCCATTTTACTAAAAAATACCCCATATATGTAAATAATATAGCACATTCACATGAATAATATCAAAAATGTTGTATTCATATTATTTATTCAACGCAGTAAAGGAGGAATCTCCGACCATAAAGTATATATATTCTTGAGCATCACCAGCCGAGTCGATCTAGCCATGTCCGTCTGTCTGTCTGTCCGTCTGTCCGTCTGTCGGTTTCTACGCGAACTAGTCTCTCAGTTTTTGAGCTATCGAGCTGAAATTTTTAGCATAGTCTTATTTCTTTAGCACGCAGTATATATGTCGGAACGACCGAAATCAGACTACTATATCCTATAGCTGCCATAGGAATGATGGCGAAATTAATGTAAAACAAATTTTAACTTCTCTGTTTTTCAACGTACATATTTCTAAAAATTTTAAGATATAGCAGTTTTTTATGCTTCTAGAATTACGTAATTAATTTTATTAAGATTGGACCACTATATCATATAGCTGCCATAGAAGCGATCGGTCGATTTATATGAAAATGTAAAATTCTACATGTAAAATGTAAAATGTACAAAATTCGATGTTTTTTCAACATTACTAAAATGGTTCGATTTTCAATGATCCAATTGCGGACTGAAAGGGTATACCAACATCGGTTTACCGAAGTTAGCTTTCTTTCTCGTTTTATTTATTCTATTGATTTTGTATTGTAATCATTTTTTAAATTCGATATTTACTATTTTGTTTAATTTTAAAAACCCAACAAAAGAGTAAACACATATTTAATTAAGGTGCTGGCTGCATTATCTTCTTGTATTTACTTTGCATGCCAAGTGGGTCATAAGCAGAAGGTAAATAAGGGAAAGAGATGAAAAATGGGGATTGACACGTTCCAAGAAATTGCAGTGCAAGCAAGTGCATACGCCAGCCGTAACTGTTAATTTATTTAACGTCTTAGCTTTTTTTTACTCACGCATGTAAATAAAAACTTATATAATATTGCTATCGTTGCAGTTCCCTGAGTAATAAACATCAACAGCAATAAAGTGAATTCATTGATAAAAGACCCAAGAGCGACGAACAAGTGTGCGAAGAAGAAGTGTAAATAATTACAAAAACAACAGCGATAAAAGAGACAGATAGTTAATGCCAAGATAACAGCTGTTAAGTGGCAGAGAATATACATAAAGAGAGCGTAACCCCAACCAATAAAAAAAAAACAACAACAATAAAGTGATAACCACTATAATAACAGCTGTGCTGTAAAAAAGTATCAATGGAAACACAATAAATAAATTGCACTTTTAATCAACAAATAAAAGCAACAACAGCTTGCAGGCTGTTGTTAAGAGCCGAAATATCAACAGAAGCAGTAGCGCAATAACAGACAAGAGAACAACAAAGGCAGTGAGAGCAACAGCAGTGATAGTGGGAGTATAAACAGCATAAAAAAGAGAGGTAGAGCAACATTAACAGCCACAATAATTTCGGAGAGCAGAAGAGAGCAACAGGTTTCGCTCGCTCCCCTGAACCGATCATGAACCACGATCAGTCGCTGCCGCAGTCGACTGCGCAGCCGGGAAATAAGTACGCGCCTGGAAGAAGGCTAGCTGCGCGGCAAACGCTCCGATTGGCCATTCCCAAGCAACAGGGTGACCCACTGAGCAACCCGCACCCAGTCGGGGTATTCCGGCCCTCGCCGTCCCAACTGCCCCCGGCGCCGATTCTGAAGAGGGTGCCTACGGGATCCATCAATTCCAGCATCAACTCCAACAGTGGAATACCCAAGTCCGCGTCTCCTTTGGAATCCCACCACCTGCCCAATGCTACGCCTACCCGCCTAAGCTATGGCCTTCCAGGAGCAGGGTCGGGTGGCAGTGGGTGTTCCAGTGCCGCCTCGGCCACTTCAAACTTCCTGGGGGTTCGCAAGCCGAGCCTGACCTTGAACTCATCGGACATAAGGAACAACAACGATCTGTTCGCATTTCCCAAGGATATGTCGCCCGTTTTGAGCGGTGGGTATTGTCAGGATATTGTAGTAGCACTTGGAAACTAAATAAACATGGAACTTTTTAAAATCTTAATAAATTCAAAATTATCTGAGAAAGTGCTGTGTATCTGAAATCCATTAAAATTGTGTCTAAAAGATAATGCTTCGAAATTGTCCTTCCACTTTAACTTTGAAAATTTGGAACCAAAAAGATTTCATTGCATACTTTTAGATACATTTTATTCTTAGCCCCCAATCCAAATATGCACATCGGAAGTCCGTAGCTTTCAAAACCTCTTAAAAATGTGTATACAACTATGCTACTAAATGTGTTATAGTTTAAAACCAATTTGCATTGAATTTGATGGCTCAAACACTTTATTGCATACTTTTAGACACCTATTAAACTATTTTAAAACTTTGGGGCACCCGCGAATATATTTTTCATTTTAATTATTATTTTTGTATATTTTTCACACACATAGAACACTCCCACTCGCCCATGTTCGCTGATATGTCATCGGCGCACAGCAATGGATCTCCAACGCATCACCACCAACTGGGCAGATTATTCAGCCTGAGTCCTTCGAGCATCAGAAGTTACGGAAATGTAAGTGCATAAATGTACATTTTGTAAGCGGAATTCCCTAATATTGTTTAAGGGTATTCCAAGCACGTATATGCTCGACGGTGAGACTTCATTCGGCCCTTTGGCTTTATAAATTCACACTCGGAATAATTGCCGATGGCTATTTATAAATAAGCAGAGCGAGCAAAGGTCATGACTCACTTGGAGCTCTTCTCTTGCTTTATGGTGTCCATAAACTCTCACTCAAGCTTTTGTTGCCCCTCGTTCTTGACTTTTCCCACTCCCTTCATCGCGTTTTAGGCTCATTCTGATTATAGTTTTGCATACACTAAAGAAAAAGGAAAGAAAACTGCAAATCGATGTTTAATATAAAATGTTTTCAATGCCTAAAGCTATTAGGAAATTGGTAGTAGTTGGTAGGAAAAAAATATATTGTGTAAATATATTTTCAAAATATTGTTTTCATTTTAAAGGTTTGATTTTTAAATCAATAAATTATATTATGTAAAAGCATTGTTAATTCTAGAATATTATAAAGAAGTCGCTTTGATTTTCTGAGTGCACTCTACGCAAACCACGCTGAGCTTCACAGTTCCATATTTAAGCAAATACATAACTCACACCTCACACGCGACTCTTTCTGGATTGGGGAACTTGGGGATTGGGGATAGGGTCTGGAACCACTCCCTGACTTGGCGACTTTCCTAAAACCGGCTCTGGGCAGATACAACTCTCTCCCTCTTTGTGGCTCTCTCTCTCTCTCTTGCACTTTACCTAAATAGGTAGAAAATAGCGTCAACTTAATTAATAAATAACATTTAGCACGTTTTCAAAACAGACGCAGAAAGGGAGGGATATGCAGAGGAGGGAGAAACGAGTCCGCAGAGTATATAGCGTTATAACCACATTATTGGATGGATATACCGGGTATGAATAATCAGCATTTGGCGTTGATTTTT
This sequence comes from Drosophila tani, assembly GCA_008042535.1. Lineage (NCBI taxonomy): Eukaryota > Metazoa > Arthropoda > Insecta > Diptera > Drosophilidae > Drosophila > Drosophila tani. The sequence continues at coordinate 44,740 of VNJO01005927.1, read as the reverse complement.
AGCACGACTCGTGCGTCGTTAAGCAAATTTCTCGTTAGCCAAAATGCTCTAACCAAGGTATACCGATCATCTCAGAGGGTTTGTCTACATACTTGTATTGTTTTTTTTTTGTGGTATTATCATCTTGTAAGGTGAGCAACTGATTAATTTGGTTAATCTTACATTTGTTCCAACAGATCAAAAAGATTAGATGAGCCTTTTAATTAATGAAACTTACCGATGACCCATATATCGGAGGGCATTGTTCAAGCACTTGCTGATAAGGTGACCAGCTGTTTTGACAATAACTTTTATTATTTGATCTAGAGGGAGTGATTTATGGCATTAACTAGAAAACTACTAGAAATAGGGTTACATTTGATAAAATATATTTTTCGAGATGTTTATTGTTCAGTTCTATTGAAATGTAATGCCGGAAAATAACTTACCTTTCTACTTGTCTTCTGAAAAATATCCCATATACCCTTATTAGTTATTGGTAATAACAACACATTTTATTATTTTATTAGTTCCGATTTGTATTCCCCCATCGATCTTGTAGGGTATTCCCATGGCCATTCCCCTGGCCGTTATTGATCAATTAATATCTTTCTCCTCGGTGTTCTTAACTATTTGACAAGCTCTTCATCGCCAGCGCAACAAAGAACGTGAGCTGCGTTGTCGTCGCAGAAGATTGTTGTTGAAATTATATGAAGTTGGCTGTGCGACAGGGGGGCCCGAGCATATTAATTAGTGCCTGGGTTTGTCGGGTTTGCTGCTGGGTTTGTCGGGGAATCTTCCCGGAGAGAGACAGAGAGTGCTGTGTTGGCTCTCGCAAACGGCTCGAAAAAAAATCGATTAGTACAAACAACCGAGGGGCGAATAGTGCCAGTCGAAACACAAACAGAGTCGACGGCTCGCGGCTTGTTCACATTATAAAGCTAAAGCTCCCAAAAGGCAGCAAACACACCGAAAACACACAGAGAAACACACGGAGAGAGGAACGGGGGTGTACGAAAGCTACTTATAAACGGACGGACAACTGTGTTTTGGGTCTGGCATTCTGTGGTTTTCGGCAAGAATTCCGTTTTCAGTATTTGCCGAATTGAGATGCGCGGCGGTTCGTCTCCGATTCCGATTCCCAGTTTCATCTCCATTCTCCCTTGAGAGTCAGCAAACACATATTCGAGATAGCATATCGTTAGAAGCCGCGAAAAGTTAATGTGAAATCCGTATAGCATGGGCAATCGTTTGAGCGGCTTGTGGTGCAAGAAGACAACATTGAGTATTACCCACGAAGATCCCCAGAAAGAAAGTGAGGAGACCCGGAACAACGTTAAGGGCCGGCGGAGTCGCAGGAAGTCGAGTGCTGGCACCGGTGATGGTAGAGGCATCTTTCGGATTGGCAGCGTGCGTCGTTTATCTTTGAGTAACTGCGTCTCCAGAGATAATAACCCCAAGAAACCACTTTGCCCCGAGATCACGATCTCCACAGTGGAAAATACGTATCGGGAGCTGACCAAGCAGGCTGATCTCGATTCCGACATGAAAGTCAATGCACAACTAATGCCCACAGTCAAGGTGAGTAGTTCCACTCGAAATTCCTTCGCTCAGAAAATCAGCAATTATGTCATTTGTTGTTGTCTGCTGTTTGCATCGCTCGGATTTGAATAGCAATAGAAATAGATATGCTTGCCGAGGTAAAAACAAAAGACAAACTTGAATTATTTTGATATGCTACCCAGTTCACGGCCAAATCAAAACAAATTGTTTGTGTCGAGTGTGGAGTGGTTTTTTCGGATGGTGTCATTAGCATTAGCCTCTCAGGTGTGTGTGGTGTGTGTTGTGTGTAAATGCGGATGCTTGTAAGGTGTCGCGATCGGGATTAGCCGCCGTAATTTATGACCAGCATCTAATTGAAATCGTAAACACTTTTCTGAGCTTTGTTGCCGATGGATGAGAGACTTTTGTGAACGGTGAACCAAGGGCCAAGGGTTTCCATTATAACTTGTTTGATAACAGGTGGATAATGACGCAATTCTACCAATAAATAGGTTTACCTACTGACAGTTATTTGAGCTTTTAGCGTTCAATAATCCCCTTAAAATAGCTTATTACGATAGTGTTAAGTACATACTAAATAGGCAGCTTTTATTACTACAGTAATTGGATTGCAAATTCAGTAAAAAGTAAGAATTTTAACTCTTACGTTTAGAGAACCTAAAGTAATTAATTTAAAATTAAATCTAATAAATATTTCGGGAGTAAACTCTTTAATTGAACAGCTCTAAAGACTATTATATCAGATCTTTCATTAATCTGCCTCAAGAGTGTCTTTAATCAGTGAAACAACGACCAACTAAGGCATAAATTACCTCAATTCAAAATCCAGATTCCCAATTCTCTTGGGCTTTCGATTAAAAGTTGGTATCAAGGAATTATATTCCCTTGCCAGCGCTCAAGTGACCCAATTCCGAGTCACAAATAAATCACAAAAATCAAGAGAAGTGAGAGAGAGGAAAAAAACGTGTTAAGCACGCTTTGCATATAAATAAATAAACAATCTCGGGGATAACAGGGGCAAAATGCATAAAAATCAATTACGCATGAAAATTCCAATTGAGAGAAAATAAAACGATAAGCCCGCGGACGATGATGAAGCGCATGCGTGGCTTTGGGCTGATATCGGGAAGAGGCGTGTCAACTGTTTTTCTTTCCCTTTTCCTCTTCTTTCCTTTTCGTTTTTAAAATAATTGGTAAAGTCTTGGAAGTTACGTCTTAGATGCGGATGCAAAGCTCTCACGATGGTGAGTCAGAGCTGAAAACTTCTTCGTCGCAACGCGATCGGTGCAAGTTGTTATTGGAGGAGATCCAATCACGGCTGTCTTGATGACTCACAGATGTTTTAGGCGAAAGCCTGAATGAATTGGATACATAGATACACCGGCAGAGATACAGATACAGAGACACGTAGTAAAGAAAATACGAATACAGTGCAAACTCGATGCAGTCAACGAATTCAGAGAAATTTAAGGCATAGCTTTGATTTTACTGTAGCTGATTTTAAGCAGACCTTTTAAAAAGAGGGCAAATAAGCAAACTTGTACCTAGCAGGGAAAATACTGGGGCCAAATGGATTATTTCTGATGTGTTTCTATAATTCCCAATTGGTTCTACTGGCGAAACATACTTATTATTTTTTAGGTGCTTGCAAAGGTGGAATTTAATATAATTAATTTATTACTGAGATTATTAAAATATTGTGGTTTCTTTTAAGTTGTTTATCCTCTTTAATTTCTCAATCAGCATAAAATTAAAAATATTAAAGGGTGGTTAAACTGGTAAACCGAGAGACTCACTTATTAATTTGTCTTAATGTAGACAAAACCCTAAAATAAGTTCGATTTTATTTAGTAATTTTAGCCAACTCGAGGTTGATCTTCATATACAGAAATAAGATTTGTTGACTAAAATTATAATCTTTTGCTAAAATTATAAACTAACAGACTCATAAATAGTTTATAAATTCATAATTAAATCTCTGCATAACCGACTTGTTCGCTTTCCATAGCGATCACTGTAAATTGCGAATAAACAAAAGTATCATTCCGTTTTGGCTTGGTTGTGCTTAACGGGCAAATGACTCAGTTGAAGGACTTGGCACTTGACAAAGTTGTGATTACCTTAAACATTTCTTAAAATTTCTCAAAATATGATCAATGAAATCCGGCACACTTTTGGTGACTAATTTGGTGACCCGAATAGCGAAAGTATCTGAAGGATGCGATGGATTTTCGTGAACAGATTTGTGGTCAAGATGATGGATGAATTAGCTCAGATAGATTGCATAACGTGTGGAAGAGTCGCTCGCAAGTGGCCTTGCTGCGAGTATCTGACGGGTGCAGATACAACTTGTTCAGAGTACCCGACAGATGCAGAGACACCAGCTGTAGGTGGCGCCACCTACGGCTGCGAAACGAACTCTTTACATCAGTTCAAGGCATTTCCATTCAGTCGGATTTTGTTAGGATTTTCTGCGCTAGCTTTTGCTTATTTTCGCTCCACTTTGCCATTTCCTGGAAACGCCAAATGCGAACAAAAAAGCAATTGATAAACAAATACATCTAAATCAATTAGATTGAAGGAAAGCCAGAGAATACACAAAATAGAGAAGCGGGAAAAAAATTTTGGAAGATTTTTAGCCATTTAAACGCACGTGTCGATGGCGAATCGATTTTCGAGATGATTTCTGTTTGCTTAGACCGAGTAAATAAAACAAAATAGTCGTACAAATAAATACAAATGGTAAATATATAAACAATGATGCTGCCCGAAAAGCTCAATGTTAGGTGGGGAAATCATACCTAGGTTTCCGCGAAAAAATACCTCGCAAATCATTGCCAAAAATGCGAAAGGCAAAAGATGTAAAATATAAATAACAAGAAATCAAATCAAAGGCGAAAAATAAAACGTGCCAAAAACGTCAAATAAAAACAAGTTGTTCTAGCAGACTCTGAGCAGGAGGATCACCCACTCTGAGCTCTCTCTCACTCCGAATTCTCCGACTCTCTCAATCTCTTGGGTTTTCTCCGTCTATCCTCTCTCTTTTTCGAGGCAGCGAGTCAGAAAATAAAATTTCAGGCCTCAGTCTTGTGTCGAACACTCAAACGTCGAGTTCGTAGAGCGCTATCGAAGACAACGACAGATACAAACAAAAAATATCTTAACAAAAAAAGTCACAGCGAATGCCTTAAAAAATACAATAAATCTATTGTATAAACGTATTATTGTGAAATAGCAAAAATGCCTAAGGATCGCAATAAATCCAAGTGAAAAGTGCGTAAAGCGAAAGCAGAAAATATTTCCATTGAAATTTATCGAAAGCTAAAAATAAAAGAAACAAATATATGATTAAAAATAAAATCAATCTGTTGTCGTCACATGTGTGACGTTCGAGATACAGAAAAAGCATGTGGCAAGTGTCTGATAATAAATACGCATAAAATTATAAATAAAGTTCCTGTACAATTGCAATAAAAACATTTTGGTTCGAATTTTATACAAGTTTCAAGAAGGTTTCAAAAAAATTAACTAAATAAATTAGCACCAAATCAGTTCAAATGACGCAAATTAGTGCGATAAATAAAAAAGAAATTCGTGGAATATCGATACCAAGAATTAATTCGCAAAATTTGACTTTCAAATAACCAAAATAAAAATGAATGGACATCAGTTTTTTGTACAACCAATAATTTACATGAAAATGCAATAAATTTAACAACTTAAATTTACCACGCCTGGAAATAAGTGCATGGCTCTTAGAAAATTCAAGAATAAATTTCCATAAATTGCTAAAATAAATATTAAGTGGGCTAATCAAACGAGCTAACAACGGAAAACCAGTTCGACGAATCTAGAAGCAAACAGAAACAAATGTCCGACCGCAAGCAGCTTGGAAAAACTGAAAACCACAAACTGAAACTGAACTGAATTGTTGCGTAGGCTTTTCGTCGCCTTTGGCAGACAAGAAATCAATCAGACAGACGCCCACAGAGGCGCAGTAATACCTGAAATACTCGAAACACAAACACAACGGTTGTTGTTATTGGCCGGGCTAAAAAACAGAAAAAAAGTGCAGCAGGAAAGAGCAAAGAGCGGTTAACGCCTTTGTTGGCCGTAGCAGCTGCATTAGCCAAGCGGAAACTCATTAGCCAGTTACATGAAGACCCCAAACGGAAGTGGGGAAAACCATCGCACGTGGGCTTTTCAGCCACATCTGTCTCGGTGTTTTCCAGTTTTTAAAGGTGGGCTTTGAACTTGTCCCACGCCCCCAGAGGTGTGAAAAACCAGACCAAAGTCGAATCCGAGTCAAGGTCTGCTCCAAAAGAAGCTGTTTGTGTTTCATTTGCATCTTTGGCTGCCGCCAGATAGATCTTGGAGCTTAGGTCAATGGAAAAATCTGGAATTTCTGTAATAAAAAGCGTGTAATTTCAAAAAAGGTTTCGGTTTTTTATAGAGCATTAAAAAGATCGTAAAGAATAGATATAAAGGTAAAGGTTAGGCTTCTAAAATGCATTTTCTGTTCAGGCTGGATTCTTTTATGTTTGGGAAAATTACTAATTTTATTGCTATCAATATTTGTAAAAAATATTTGATTATTGTGCTTGCTTGATCGTATTTAGACTGCAGAAGACTTAAAACGCCAATATTTAGATATTTTCCCCCTTTTATTACTGGGTTATTTCAAAATTAACGAAATCATACCGTTAGTCACTTTGTTAAGCGCAGCTCCTACTTTTTGGCCATTGTATGTGGGAAATACTCAGAAGTCGGGGCCAATTCTAGCCGTAAAAGGAGGGCTTAATCAGCCGCGCTTATTGTGTATTATGTATCTTGCAGATACATTTGTCACAGGGGCACCGCCAGGCACGAAAACCAGTTCTGTGGCATTTCTTGTGTAAGCCTTTCCCCGCCTGGCAGCCGGTCGCCGGTCCCCTCTTTGTGCGTGAATCTTTTGTGGCTGGACGGGCGCGTATCTTTCGGATAACGGTTGCCAAAAAGCAGATGAAATTGGAAACACAAATAATCATAATAAGGCACGAGAGCGCAAAACCAGATGCTTGATAATTGTTTATGCCGAAAGAACGAACACTTTCTGAATGCGATAATGCGCGGATAAATTACACCGTTTTTCGTTGATTCTCCTCCGCTGTTTTCTGTTGTTAGCCCGTGAGGAATGCTAATTGTTGAGCTTGTTAATAATTATATAAATGAAAAATGTTTTTGTTTTTGGGTCTTTTGTTTCGACTGCTACCTAGAATTCCTAGGAAAAATGCCAACGAACCCCCTCACACAGCAGCCCCATCATAAATAAAAGTAAACAAACGGAGAGTGCCGAGGGAAAACCCCCTTTCGAGAGAATAAAACAGTGATCGAGTGATTCGATATAAGTGGTTTATATATCAAGTTTTATAACAAAATAAAGTGAAGTGAGGAAATAAGTAACCGACCATGGTTGTCACCTCGACCAGAAGTCCGCTCTTGGCGCAAACCCAGCCTGCAAGTGCCACTTCGAGTGGCAGCCACACGGCAGCCGGCATGCGATCGCGTCTCATATTTCCCCGGCAGCATTATCAGGTAATTGTCAATCAATCCCCCTTCCCCCTCTAAAAAAATCAAACTTTGGTCCCAAAAACTCCCCGGAATGGAGGCACAATTGCGAGAGTCAAGGGTTTAGTGTTTAGGTCGCTGGGTACATTAACCCCGCGGCGCCGACGACGCGGTCCAAAATGACCAAGCAGACGACGGGCAGCGCTCCTAATGGCCAGTGAAAGGCACAATAGATTCAGACGCTCGCTCCGGAGGTGCCTCCGTATATAAAAACATGATTTTATTTATGATTCTCGTATGCCTTGTGACGCAATGGCATTCGGATTTTGTTTGTGTGAGACACCAGACATTTTAAAGAAAACGGAACATCAAAGTCTCCTAATTGACTACGCAGCGGGTGAAATTCCAACGGAACTGCAGTCTGACTTCTGGTGTTTCCTTGATAAGGGCTTACACAAATTAAAACAAAAAAATACATCCGGCCTAAATATAGAAAAATAATATTGTTTGGCACAGTTTTACCCACGTTTCTTCTGATAAAAAAGTAGCTTTACTCGATTAGTTATTATTTCTAAAAAAATAACAAGTAGAATTCCGAGAAATGTACATGTAACAATTTTTAGTCAATCCGTATGCACGTTTTTGATTTTTTGACATTTAAATTATCTTTTATATTTTTTTGTATGGTTTTCATTTTATTTATTATATAGAAAATATATGTTTATATAAACCAACGAGGTTTTGATTTAATATAAAATGTAGCGTTTGAATAAAGCGAGCTAGCAAACTGCACCACGCACTCTCTTAAGCCTAAGGCAATTTTTAATAAGACCCCAATGCATTTTAAAACCATTTTTGAAGGCCAGCTCCCCGGCTGTAAATGTCACTTTAAACGCTTTACGAGCCCGCCACCCGATATGGCCGCCATAAAACGCACTCAAACTGAAAGTTGAAACGCATATATCGGTGCTTAATGCCACGCATTTAATAACGCAAAGCTGTGGAAAATAAACAACCATTTTCAGCTTTTCGAACCGGCGTGTCGTTGGCAAATCCGGAGAACAAAACAACAGAGAACACAAACCATTAAAATTGCCGGCACATAAATCGAACGGAATCGTGTCTATTTGTTTATAATTAATTTCATGCGGCTTTTGTTTATGGAGCTCCAAATGCGTCCGCTGGAAATGCGTCAACTGCAGTTTCCAATCGGCCATTATAAGCAACTTGACCCAGCCCACTTATGTATAATATATCAATACGGATCGCACAGTTCCAGCAAACCACGAATTAAGAACCAAGAACCGAACCATCTGCCAATTTGCACTCTCGACCTGGCCCAAGGAAAAACTGGGGCCCTCTAAGATGGCCTGAAGATTTCGTTTCGCTTCTCGATATATTGTATGTACAAATGTATATATTTAGTTGTATTCGCTTATATAGACAAGATCTGGATCTTTGTTGTGCGCATTTTGCTGGGATTTTTTTCTTTTTTTTGTTGGTCTCGTTCTAAAGTGGAACCGAATGTTTTATTTCTGTATTCTGTTTTCCATAGCCTGTTGCCGCGGCGCGCCGTCGACTTTGTCTATATAATGTAGAAACTACATAATTTGATTTCCAGTACGTGCCTCTTTCGGCCTGCCTCACTGACTGTCGGCGGCGCCGTTGACGTCAATTGGGGGAAAGGACGGACGGACAGATCGTCGGACGGATGGAGCAGGAGACCCTGCCTTGGATCAGGGGATTTTTTGCCCCTACCATTCCTCATTTTGGGGGAAAAACAGGGCCAATGTTAAGATATCTTTTGGCGCCCCGTTCGATCTGTTTATAAGACTAATGGCGTGCAGTGGGAGTAACTAAATTTTAATTCTTTTACTTGATGTAAGTGTTTTATTCTTATTTTTAGTTTTATTCTTAACATTTTGAGGATATCTAAAGAAACCAATTACAAATTTAAATAAAATAAATGCTTTTCAAATACAGTGGGAATTTAAATTATGTTACGGTTATTTATGTATGTTAATTATATCAGTGGAGCCCACAGACCTGCCTTGCAAATTAGCAAATTTCTCTGCCCGGCCTCTGCTGGCACACGCACAGTATGCACAGATTGTAAACAACAATTTAGCCGTTTTCTAGAGTTAATATAAGTTTATGCAATGTTTCAAAAATGTTAGCTTATTTTTTTCATATCCAGCCCCTTTCTTATGTATATTGCTTACTCATACAAATAAAACTCTAACAGGTCAAAGTTAAAAACAGTTTAAAACATGCGAATAAAAATATGCATATTTTTCAGAGAATTTAAATTGCTTTGCAAACAATTTAATTATCTCAAAGTTAGCTTATAAATATATTATTTCCAAGTCTAAATTTATTAATAGATTAATCTTTGGAAAATAGCTTTGTGTTTACATCCATTATAAAAACAATTGCCCAGTGATTCAGAATATTTCTAGCCTAACCGAAAGACCACATCAATAAAAACCATTTACCGAATAGCCTTTCATTTAATTTGCTGACTTATGGCACCAATTTCGTAGATGTTTTCCCAGATAAACAGACTGGTTGGACCAGTTCAAAGATGTAATTTATGAATGAATTCAATTAAGATGATTTTCCGTGGATGTGGGGAAAACCCCAAGAGACCGGAGGCGCCTTCGCAGATCTCTCACACGGTCCACTTAAAGTGCGGTTCAACTCAATTACGAGATCTTAACGTACGACAAGAAAGGGTGAAGCTTTAATTCAAATTTGCAACGGTTGTGAGGGCGAGAGAGAGAACGAGATTAAGAGCGAGAGCGAGGAAGTAAGCTAGCGGGAAAGAGATGGGTGATCTTTATAAAACAACTGGGGTATAATTAATTAATGATTCTGAGTTCTACTCTATTTTGATCTTTTTTCTACACATGTTTTTTATTTCTCTCAGAGTAATTCATGTTTTTTAGGGAATTAGAGAAGGAGAGATTGAGAGATATTGTAAACAATAACAAGAGCAACAAGTTTCGAATGAGCTTTTTCAGCAGCTGGCAATGCCTTTTGCTCACTGCCAGTGTTGGTAAATAAAATTGCGCTCCGAAAGCCTCCCATCCTCTCTGTTAATCTCTCCCTCTCTCTCTCGCTCTTTTGTTTGGGGTGGCGGCGAGGCGGCAAACAAGTTTACTTTTGCTCTGCTTTTGTGCTTTTCATTCAGTTTTCATAACTCAGTTGTGTTCGTCGCTGTCGCGCGTGCAAAAGCTGAAATCAAATCGAGATACTCGAGTGCGCGCTATATACTAAATAAAATCAAAGGCACAATAATAAATCACAATAAAAAATAACGATTATTTTATTATACGTCTAATGGGCGAACGCTACTGTAATATCAATAGAAAGGAGATGGATTAACGTCCGTAATGCTAGTGAAGTGTGAACATGTTGATCTTGTGAAGTGAAAAAAAAGGTAAACCTTTTTGTAGGATTTTGAATCCGTTGAAAATAAAATAAATAATAAAAAAACAAATGTTGGGAGCACGATTTTAACAAGGAAATTATTCTAAACAAAGCAAGTATCGGTAGTGTGATATCTAGAGATTGATGATCTCCAAGAATAAAAACATTGACTTTTTCCTATAATATAAAAACAAACTCAAAATCTTTTAAAACGTTTTAAAATAAATGCCTTGTAGAAACCTTAAATGAGTACAGAGAAAACATCTTTATATTGTTTCCAAAAGTAAACATTTTGCGTTACAATTGATTTTAATGATTTCTATTGCTAGGAAAATTTAATTTTATCTACAAAATTGCACGTTTTACAATTAAAACTTTTATCCTCATGGGAATTTCAACTCAAATATGGCCAATATTGCTTACAAAAGCAGAGATTTTAGCAACAGGAAATTCTGTTGGAAACTATTCCGCTGAAAAGACATAAAAAACGTGTTATTGGTTATATTAGGGGTACACAAACCGCCCCATTATACAACCCCTTGCTTCACCCCGACGGATAATGTATCCTATAGATAGTTTTGCGTAGTTGTTCAGTTTCATGGTCGATTGCCTCGATTATGCTTTCCGATTGCACTACACCTAGAGAGAGCCCATTAACTCGTACAATTTGGCACTTTTACCTGCCAGCTCCTCGCACTCGCTCACTCACTCACCTGAGAGATTGCCCAGATTGGCTGGCAGTTCGCCCAGGTGAAAAGAACAGAATCTGCGAAACCAGTTTTGGTTCTGTTTTGTTCGCTGTCTTACATAGATATGAGTCGAGTATGTTGGTGAAATGTTTTCTGGTTCCGACGTTCATTTATGGCTTATCTCAACCGGCGACGCCAGCAATTGTTATCGAATCGCGAGCGCGACAAACTTGTCCAAAAGACATTGGCCCGGCCCACGCAATCGGGCAATCAAAGTAGTGGCGGGGCTCCGAGCGACAAAAATAACACACCCTCTTCCCACATTGCAGGGATTGCAATCTGACCCGACGACGACCCCTGACCCCTCACTCCCGAAAATGTAACATCCCGAACTGGCTGCCAGACTTTGTTACAATGAATTCCATTCCAAAAATGCGTCATTAGTCTGAGTGAAAAAGAGGAAGTTGGGCAATGGTGTCACGCTAAAAAAACAACCCTTGCTTCTTGATTTCCTTTAAGAAATTCGGGTTTCTTTAGGATCTACTTTGTATCCTAATTTTAATTTATTTCTGCTATATTCTATTGGGATTTTCTAGCAGAAAATCTTACGAGGGAGATGAACCTTGAGTCCTGTTATTTGACATAAAAATCCCATGCATCGCATCTCTAATTCATATCGGAAAGCCAAGCTCTCTGCTTTATTAGAATTTACTTATTAAGGGAACTTTTGGTTCAATTAATTACATGCAATGGCGAAATTACGCTTTTAATAATAAATACAACTATCTTGACTCAAGTTAAAGGCACGATTAAATTGTCGGAGATTGTCTCAAGAATACAAAAAGGTTTAAAGTGATTAAGAAATGTTAGTCACATTTTAGAGCTACGATAAGTTTGCATAAATATTTAATCAATAAAAGAAATACAAGCTTAAGCATTATTATTTTTATAATATATTTAAAGAGTCAATCTTAAGACGCTTAACTTTAGAATAAAATATATATAAAACCTACTTAGCAGTGCTCTGTCCCTTACTTTGTTAATACAACTTCACCCTTGTTTTGTGATACAATCAAAACCCTATATTCCGAGAATTATGTGAGTCCCAGATCTCGTGCTTTTTTTCCTCTCGATTTAACTTTTGGCAGAGCTCTCAGGTGAGTCGCACACCCACGCAATGGGCTAAATGTAACGTCAAATTCGAGTGCATTAGATTAATCTTAAGCTAATGAGACAAATTGCAGACGCTACTAATTGCCAATCTCTGTGCCGCAGCAACAGCTGCAGTTGCAATTCTTGTCCCAGACGAGATGCAGATAGAAATGCAGATGCAATCACAGATACAATCACAGAGCTCGCGACAATGGCAATGGGCATCGACCTTGAACTTGTGCGATTTTTCCGCTAGCCGTGCCGCCGTTCAACGATTTTCCTTGGCTCAGCGAATATTGCATTATCTATCGCAATTTGAATAGAAAAGCGAGTTTGCAGGCGGAGCCAAGCGGATATACCGCTGGCTGCCTGTCATCGTAAATATTCTCCCGCTTTATTTTCATCCAATTTGCTACTACCTTTGAGTGCTCAAATTGCATTGCTCGTCGCTCAGTTGGCAGGTGCAACTGTGCGAGTGTGCAGTACAGGTGCATCGGCTACAAATTATTGCCTGAAAGCTAAGACGCAGCAGACGCCGACGCCGAGGAAAGTGCAAAAATTGAATTACTGAAAGTTGGCACAAAATAAGTGCATCTCGCGAAGGTGACAGTAGCGAAAAGACAGTGAGTGCGACAAGCATGCAAAAGGTGTTCGTTTTTCAAGCTCTTCAAACTTGATTAATAGCAGCTCCCCCCCTCATAAAAAGGTCATATTTATGTTGAAGCCCCAACTAGTTAACACTTAATCGTTATTTAAGAGCCAACGGCAACCTTAAAGTTCGTGAAGTTTGTTATACACTTAACTTTGGACCCAGTTTTTCAATGTTTAAGCGAGATCAGAAACTGCGGCTCACACATGCTGAAAAATATAGTATACACGCTTGATATAGAAAAGTTACTGACAATATTACTTACAATATACAACAATTATTATTTAAATTAAGAAATTTCAAAAATAGGCTTGATTGTTTACTATTATTATAAATGGCTTTTTATCTTTAACATGGGTTCCTATAGATAACTACAAAAAGATAAATCAAAAATGACTTTAATTTAGTGGTTACATTAAAAAAATCTATGAAATATCCGATTATCGCGTTAGATACTAATTATGAAGTAGTCATATGAAAATTGCCTATTAAATATTGGACACCTGTGTATTTAATTACCTACGATTTTCAAATTTAATGTCCATATCCCACACACAGCCAAGTCTTTACAGCCTATAATAAAGCATATTTTTTAGGATCTTATTTCCTCTTTGAAAACGTCTAAATGTTGCTATTTGTTAACAATTTTATGGTCGCTTTTTATTATTGTTTACTTATTCCATTTGCTTACTATTGGAATGGAGCATTCATCAACTTTTTGCACTCACTGTTTGCACTTCCAGCTTGTTTATCGCCTTCGCGCCCACACGTCGGCCCGGCCTCAACCTACGACCTGAGACCCATTGGGGAACAGTCTCTGTGCTTGTTGTCTCCTCTTTCTCGAGATGTCACTCTCTGCCCACACTAGATCTTCGCTGTATATAGTATACATATGTACATCGATTCTTGTTTTTGCAATTCTTTCCCTATCTCTGGATTATTTTTCTGTTTCCATTTCGCATTTGAATTTTGCCGCCCTAGAACAATAAAATTGCTTCATGAGCAGGGAAATTCTCGGTTTGTGTTTGTTTTGGGGACTAGGAGAGAAGGTACTTACAAAAAATTTAAATACGAAAATATTTTTTTAAATTTGAATCTTAAAAAAGATAATCTTAAACCTGGGCGATGTGAGAAAATAATAATTGTATCTTAATTAATTTATAATACACAGAATTATGTAAAAGACCGTGTATATTAATTATAAAAGATCAAAGAGATACAAAGCAAATTTTTCAAGCTTCGTTTTGGTATAAAATAAGATAAAATTGACCCTCGTTTCATTTTTTTTTTACTGTGTGTGGAAAAAGGGAGGTCGAAAAGGGGGTGTGGCTTTTGCAACGACTGCCACTGCTGCCAGCAAACACAAACAAAGTTTGGCATTCATAGATGAATGCCAGGGACTAATTAAACAATAATAAAACGCAAATAAAGCGGACAAGACAAAGCATTTTATGGTGTTGCTGCCGCCCGCAACTCCTCCCCATTCCCCCTCTTATTTCAGTATCAGCAGCGCCCAAAAATTATTGTCACGAATACATTAAAAATCACTCAACCGTTGTCTCGTGTGCCAATTTTTTTGTATGTGATTCCCCGCACCACGTCCCTTTATCAACGATTCTTGCAAAAATGCTTCTTCCCCTCACCCACACCTGCCCCTCGCCTGAGAGGACAATTTTAAATGTGGTGTTCATTTAAATCACATAAAAATCAAACAAAAACGAACATAAAAGCGAGTTTTATTCGCCGATGTTCTCTATTACGGGTTCTGTTCTCCGCTTTGTCTTCTCTATTTTGTTCGTATGTTAATTGATAAAATGTTATAAGTTTTTAATGAAATAAACGAACGAGACTGAACTGAAGTGAACCGCATATCGAATGCAAATCCACACAAAAAGAAAACCGCTAACCTTGAGGGGGTTTAAGTCGTGGAATTTGTAAGTAGTCCTCAAAAATAATGCGTTGATAAATCAATAAAACTCTGTTAATCATCAAGTTTAAAATTTAAGATAAAATATGACTTTGGTGCTTTAAAGTGTCAACGAGTTACGACGACTGGGAAATACCCTTGAATATTACTATGGAATTTTTGTGAGATATTTGAATTCCGTTGTTTCTATAAAAATATTACTTTATGAATTTTAAATCGCATTTACTTAGAATTACCCAGAATATGTCATTTAATTATATATTAGAATATGCTTTGGCCAATTGATATTTTATTGGATGAGCACGTTTTTTGTTTATTTTTAAATCGCACTTGATAAATGTTTCTTCTTTAATGATAATAATATAATTTCAAGTACAATTTAATATTTATTTTCATTCGTACCACATAAATCAATCTGACTGTCAAAATTCCATTATGCGAAATACCTTCTTCATTTTCGATTTAATAATAATTTTAAAACAAAATAAAGCCATCACTTAATTTATGCAAAATGGCCATAACTCAAAGCGACATAGGAATTCACCTCTAAAACAAAACAAACAGCACAAAAAGTCGTTTCTTTTTTTTCGCTTTGGCTGATTTGACAAATGACAAAAATATTGATAATACCAGTAGCCGGCACCTGCTTTTGGGATGAGATGAGAGGGGAAGCTGTAGAGATGCGATTAACAATTGTTATTGTCCAACTCCCAACAGCTGTAAACTGTCAACGCCAGCTGCGAGCACTCAGATACTCAGATCGGAGGAGATCATGCAAATTAGTCGGCCATCGGATATTAAGAAATTAAAAATTCATAATTCGTGAAGAGTTCGTGGAAGTGGCCATTGAAAGTGGCATTCCTTGGGGCAAGAGGCGTTTAATTGAGACTTATGAGGGGAAAACAAACAATTAAGCGGGCTTTAAATACCAAGAAAAGCGAAAAGCTAAATGCGAGTGGGTTGGGTGGCTCCTACATGTTTTTGGACAAGAGTTCAAGAACCTTCCTCACCTTTGGTTCTTTCTTTGTTTTGGCCATGCAAAACCTTCAGAGGTCGGCACGGGTTTGGGGTAATTACAGCCAAAGGACAGCCGTGCACAGTGGTCATGACATGTGGCAGGCGCCACATGGATACTCCTTGGGTTTGGAGGGTTTGGGGGATATGGGAAAATCGCGTGTTTTGGCCGCTCCCAGCTGTGAAAAATGGGTCGCGCGTGACAGTCAAGGGGGTGGAGGCGGTGGCGGGCGGGGGTCAGGACCAAGCCGAGCCGGCCAAATCCGGCTAAAATCAATAACAAACACGCAAATACTTAAGCCCCTGGCTCAGACTGAATCAGCGAATCAGCGCGGTGCTCTTAAAGATATTTCGCCAAGAAACGTAACACATACAGTTTGACTGGCTGTTACACGGAAAGAAAAGTTTAAAAGATAATATTTGAAATATTTACTGTGAAAAATAGTTTAGTTTGTTAGGTACTTTAATATATATTAAAAAAAAGAATTCATAACATACAAATTATATAGATTAAACGGACATAAGAACCTTAAAAAAAAGATTATAATATTTTCAACATATTTAAATATTAAGCACCTCATTTTTTTGGCAGAACTTAAGCGCTTAGGACATTTTATAGAAAGTATTAATGAAACCACTCAAAGAGAAACACATTTCTCCATACTAGACGCCTTAATCTGAGGCCATGTCAGTCTGTTGTTTTATCAAAATGATTTTTTCAAACTTATCAACTTTTGCATATTTTTCATATCAACATGTCAGAATTTCATGTTACCGCATGCTATATATATTTTTTTCTTAATTCAAATTGATAAGATAGGTAAAGCAGTTAAAGTAATTTAATTTAGATGTTACATTTATTTCTCTTTGTGCAAAAATTGGCAAGAGATCCGCCTGTGAACCTAGTTTGGCGACGTGTTTCTTCCAAGTGTGTGGGCTGAAGTGCGTCAATGTTTGAATTAAAAATGCTCTCAGGTAGGGAAGCTGGCAGAAAAAACAGCAATTCAGTGATAAGTCAACAAGAGTCGTGTAAACGCCATCAGCGAAGTGAACCTGTGGTCGTCAAAGGAAGACGTGTTTGCGAATGCATTGGGCATCGTTGAGATGATGGCCTCTGCATACAAATTAACCGAAAGCAGTGTGCCAACTGTGATAAATGATTGATTTATAGGCACTTATTGGCACCAAATGATGCTTGACTTGATTTACCTTCCCCTCCCAATCAAAGATCGTGTTTCATCTAATGGGTTTGTCGTTTAATGCTGGGAATAATGCACTTTTAAGCAGTTACATGTCGTCTTTTGTTACATTTGATTGTGAACGGCTATCTCTACATATATGTACATATACATAATACATAAAAAAGTAACGAGGTAAAAACCGATAAAAAGTAAGCGTAAAATAATAGTTTGTGTTGCACAGCAGCAGCAGCTTAAATAATACAAACAAGCAGGTCTTAAATTAAGTCAAGTACATAACGATAATTGCACATAAAGGAACATTAGAACTTCACATGTACATACAAGTATGCAGAAAGTACAAAAGATCTCCGAGTAAATATATATAGAAAATACAAATAGATATCACACTCGCACACGGTCAGGGGCGTCACACAGAGATTTATGTGGGCCACCCCTGTGTATAGTAGATCGACTAACACACACATATATATATATTCGTTTTGCTTAAGTTTATGCCTTGATCTTGCGTCCCAGCTTTTGGGCCATCAACTTGTGGCCATCGCGACCCGAGGACCCGCCGCTGCCACCACTGCTGCCATGTCCGCCATGGTGATTGTGCGACTTGTGCTTGCCCCCCAGTCCGCCATTTGACTTTGTGCGTGTCTCGAACAGGACATCGGAGTCCGTCTCCGATTCGGTCAGGGAAGTGTTGCGAGAATCTGTGCGGGATCTGTGTTTAGTCTATGACAAAGGTTTTTATTCGTAATCACTTACAACTGGCTGCCTCTTCATCCTGGTTGCCTATCAGTGCGTATTTCTGCACCTTCTGGCGAAGACGTGGCTTCTTTGACTGCCGGCACGCGCAGGCAATGCCCCAAAATACTCCCGAGAGCAGCAGACAGCCCACAATCACTCCCACAAACACGTACAATATGGACCAATCTGAAGGACAATAATAAATATAAATATAAACCCCGAGTGTCTGAGTATCTTGGGGCTACTCACCACAATTGGCCTCCTGATTGTTGAAGAAGTAACCCGCCGAAGGCATCCAAAATGCCTCGCATATGCAGGCTCTCGTTGTGGGATTACAGCTGCCGTGTCCGGAGCAATCGTTCTGGCAAACGGTGGTTCGTATATCCACAAAGAGTGCCCCCAGTATGGAGGCGTCCTTCTGCAGCTGGGCCCTCAGCTGTCGCTCCACATGCAGGCCATTGAGGGGCTTGCCCTGGCCATCGTTCACATAGAAGACCAGAACAGCCGCATCCGTGTGCAGATCGTACTTGAGCTCTCTCACCTGGATTTTATTCTCGTCGCCCAGCAATAGCTGCAGTTTTTGAACCACCGAATCGAGTTCGGACTGGGACAGCACTGAGACGCCCATGGGCAGGGTCATTTGCACCAGGTGGATCAGCAAGGGATCGGGATGGACATTCACGCTGACTGTATCCGAACTGGTCAGTCCCTGGTCATCGCTCACCGTCAGCTTGAAGACGTAGCGGCCTTGGACAAGATTTGTCAACTACAGAAGAGAATAAACCAGATAAATATCGGTAGGATTAAGTTTTAACTCTTAACTCACAATCATCACGGGTTGCTTATCGGTCTCCGCCACAACGACACCGGCTGCCAGGCTGTTGTCTTCGCGGGTCCAAAGGTACTTGACCACCGCCAGGTCATCCCAGGACTTGGAGCCATTAAAATAGATGACCGTAGAGGGCAATGTGATGCTATGATCTCCGCCAGCATTGGCCACGGGAGGGGCATTGCGTTCTGTTTATGATTAGATAATTTTGAAGAATTTTAAAAGAAAGATATATGGGTTAGGGTTTACCTTGCACAATCTTCACCCAAGTGGTGTCTGTGGCCGTGTTATTATTCTCATCGGCCACACTCAACTCGAACTCGTAGAGGCCCAACGTCAAAGAGGTGGCATTGGCAATCTGGAGAAATGGCAAGGAATATGCATAAGCAAGTTGTAGGAAATATATGTAAGACTGTATAGAAGAAAGGCAGAGTAACAACAGTATACCAGCAAAATATATACTACAGTAGAATACACTTTCGGATTTCCCTAGTTAATTTGAGAACTTGTCATCAAATTATTCATGTACTGTTCTTGCGGATCTGAATCCGTCAGCCAAATAGCAAGCGGAAAGTTTCCGTGAGGTTTCGTTCGGAAGTTTCCAGAGCGTTAACAGAGGGAAATTAAAATCCGTGACATGATGAAATAACATAAGGTGGTCTCGTCGTGAGCCGAAGTTTGCACGTTAATCAACTATCATATTGCCGCCTCACTCACACTCAATACGACACAGCTTACTATGTTCCTTTCACTCGCACTTATTGCTAGCATACAATAAGTGGATGTCAGTTGCCGACGAGACCACCTTATGTTATTTCATCATGATCCGTGAGGATTATTCGAAAGTGACAACTAGAAAAGATCTGGGAAATAATTTCCGTGTAGATTTTTCGGAAGTGGAAACTGGAACAGGCCTGGTAATCTTTCATTATCTTATACCTTAATATTTAATCTCAAACTTAAATAAATAATAAAATCGAGGTGGGCTAGTAACTCCGCTTACATATTTTGAATACCTCCTAAATTAAGCAATTTTAAGAGCTTACTCACCGAAGAGTTGGACATCTGAATGACAGCATTATTGGGTCCGCTGAGCTGCCTCCACTGATAGCTCTTGATGCCAATGTCATCCTTGGACTCGGAGCCATTGAGCAGCACCCAATTGATGGGCAAGCTGGTGGTCTACAAAGGGTTAATGTATCTTAATCTGATTTAAAAGTTATCCCACCCTCACTGTAACTCACTGTATTGGTGCCTGCCTCGGCAATGGGCGGCGAATTCGTTGGAGGCTTCACGAACACATGCACCTTGGCCGTGCTGGACTGTCCACTGCCATCGGTGACCTTGAGCACAAAGGTGTACATGCCCTCCTCCAAATTGGACAGTTGGACGTACGGAGTCCTCGTGTTCTGCATGTCCACGGCCTTGGCCTCATCGCTGGCATCCTTCGTCCACTCCCAGGCCACAATCTCGTGATCATCCGAACTGGCCGTGCCATTCAAGGTGACATTATTGTTCGGCAGATACAGGATGACGGCATCGCCGGCATTGGCCACCGGGGCATAGTCCGTTTCCTTGAGGACCGCTATCGTGGCCGTGGTGGAGTTGGTAATGTTGTTTGAGTCCGTTACGGTGAGCTTGAAGGTGTAGTTGCCCGGCGAGGTGAGGTCCAGCTGAAGGGTGTTCACCTCCGGCAGGACTGGCTGATAGCCAATCGGCCCCGAGATCACCTCCCAGTGCCAGTTGGTGATCTTGTCGTCGTCCGTGCTGGTGCTGCCATCGAGTATGGCATTCGTGGTGGGCTGTCGGATGATCTGCTCCCTAGGCGAGATGATCACCTGAGGCGGCTGATTGATTCGGTTCTCCGGCAGCACCGTCACATTGGCCGTGGCCTCGCCAAAGGTTCCGTTGTCTCCGGTCACGGTCACCTTGAAGGTGTACAGTCCCTCGGAGAGATTCGACAGCTTCACCTTGGACTTGCTCTGGTCGGAGATGGTGCCATTCATCGGCCCCTTGGGCTGTGATATCAGAGTCCACAGATATTTGTACTTGGTATCGCTGGTCTGCTCATCGGGGACCGTGAAGGCAGCGAGTGTCACCTCCTGCTCGGGCAGTCGCACCTCCTTGGACATCACGGACACCACAATGTCCTTGTTCTGCTCGGCTTTCGCAGGCGGAGCAGCAGCTACCTCGGGCGAGCTGTTCTCGCTGGCCGCCGCCACTGCCTCCTGCTGTACTGCCTCATTGCTGCTGGTCAGGTAGGAGCTGTAGGGAATGGCGGCCATCACGCACTTGCGCTGCTTGTTCCAAATGAAGCCATTGGGGCAGGTGCACACCCCGCGCACGGCATTGGCCTGGAGCGGCACACATTGCTGGGGCGGCGGACAGGGTGTGTCCAGGTCGCAGGCGGTGAACTTGGCATTCTGATCGTAGTAGTTGAGCTCCTCGTTGGCCAGCACATCATTTTCATCGGGTTGGAGGATCAATTGGTTCATTCGCTTGTCGGCCAGCGGGAAGTCGTCGTCCTCGTACACTGGGGATTCCTGCAAAGATTGTTTTAAGGATTTATCAAGGAGTATTAAGCAGGTTTCAAATGTATTAGAAATCCCTTTGGCTTTGAAATTGATTTAAGTGATGCCTACAAGTATTCTATGTATGTAAAAGTTCATTAGATGTTATATTGCATACTTTTGGACACCTTTCAAATTGATTTGGAGTTTTCCCCTCCCTTTAATGAAGTTTGGTCGATATGTGACCCTCATTTCTGGAGTCAAATGCTAAATACCAAGCGAAACCCACCTGATTCCGTGCCAAGTAACCCAATCGACGTGGCTGCTTCCAGAAATTCAGGGCCGCCTCGTCGTAGGGCAGGATCTCGGCATTCTGCTTGGCCGCCTCCGCCTTGAGGAGCTGCGGCCAGGTGGCCTCGCCCACGGGATTGACCAGTACCATTTGCACCTTCTCGTTGGGCAGCCGCACCCGCTGCTTGGGCAGGCAGGCCTCGTTGCTCTGGCACCGGATGTGGTAGCACTTGCCCTTGAAGACCAGCACCACGTTGCAGGAGCCGGTGGTCACGTTTCGTGGCTTCTCGCAGCACGCCTGCAGGCAGTTCCACAGATAGGCCTCCTCTTCCAGCGGTTCCACCGT
Organism: Drosophila tani; assembly: GCA_008042535.1. Taxonomy (NCBI): domain Eukaryota; kingdom Metazoa; phylum Arthropoda; class Insecta; order Diptera; family Drosophilidae; genus Drosophila; species Drosophila tani. The sequence continues at coordinate 22,875 of VNJO01005927.1, read as the reverse complement.
GTCCGGCTGTGGCTTGTACTCCTCGAAGACGCCCGCCTGCTGCTCGTCCCGCGGCGTCGCGTTCTCGAAGACGTGGCGCAGCATCCGGGAGCAGACGCCGTTGCTGGACAGGGCACCACCTGCCACTGCCGCCGAGGAGCTGTCCGCCGAAGAGGTGTCTTTGTGTGTTTTCTTGCTGCCTAACATCGCATTTTGCGTCGTGACGTCGGCATATGCTGACGCCATCGAGCCAGCGGCCAGCAAAAGGCAGCAGCCTAGAGTCCACGCTCGCTCCATCTTTCGATGCGGTGTACCTCCTCCCAGGAATCACACACTTCCGCTTCTGGACTTTTAGTAACTGGCAAACAGATGAAAACACCACGAGCTGCGATTTTTTCTTTTCCACAACAAAAAAAGTGAGCAATTACTCCAGCTGACTGGTATTACGGCAGCCCTGCAGTGTTGCCAACTTAGCTATTTTTCGATGGGCAAATAATTTTAGAAAAGCAACTAGCGGGAAATATAGCTATTTTCCAAGCATAATTTTATTTTCATTTTATTAGGGGATTACCAATACCCGAACGACCCCCTTATTAAAAGGTACTGTTCAACTTCAAAATAAAATAGACATCAATCTGGGGCAGGGCCAGTAACTCAATTTTCTGTGGAAAAACGACCGGAAACAACTAAAAAAGGCTCTAGGCTTCCAAGTGCTGTGTTGCATACTTTTCAGGGATAAAAGTCTTAAGGCCTGCTTAGCTATTTTTTTTCCCGTTTTTACATATTTATTAGCTATTTCTAGCTGAGTTTATAGGCTAGTTAAGCTTTATTAGCAGTGCTGTAAGTGGTCGGTCACTGAGGGCTTTCTGATGTGTTGGCAACTCGGCGTTAGATATGGAAGCTAAACACAGCCCACAGAGAAAAGTGGAGAAAAAGCTTGGGTGAAAAGCTTTCTGCGACTTCGGTTGCTTGGTAACGGTCTTTAAGCTTTTGCTTTTCTTTTTCTCCAAAAAACAAACTTGAATAAATTGCCAAAATATTGATTGTGATGACGAACATTACAATTACGACAATATAATTATATATGAGGGGAAAATAATAGGTATTACATATTCATGGAAACCTGTGTATTTAGTTATTTGTAAGCATTTATTTAAGCTAATAGCTAAATGCTAGATTAGCCCTTTTACTTGTGTAAATATTATCCCAAAGGGCGATTGATTTGTCTTTTAATTTATTTATGCAAAGTACAAACCCATAACATAGTTTTTTAAAGTTTTGAATCCCCATTTAAAACAATCGAATTGAATTTGATGTAGTATCTAATAAATACGTATTTTTTATGTATTTATCTTACCAAGACATCAAAGACGTTTTTAAACTATTTAACAATTTTGAATGGCATTTAATTTTAAACTGATTTTATGAATTATAATTAAAGAACAGTATATAATACACAATAGGTTAAATTTAGAATAAATTATCAACGAGTAGGAGCATTAATTCAGAATGCTAATCTTTCCATTATATTTTGACCCCCACTGTATGTATTTACCATACATTGTCTGTGATCCTGCCCACACACTCTAAAATAACATACTCACACACCCTTCCAGCCATATTGACTGATTTAAATAGTAATAAACACACGACACCCACGCGCCAATCGAATTTCACAAATCGAATTGCAGAACATTTAATTACGTTTCCAGCGAGTGAAGATAAATAAATCACTGCATTGTATTTATGCAAATTTTTAATTGCTCAACACGCAAAGCAAGTCAAAGAGTATAAATCAGTTTGAATCGAGCGAATCGAAGCGCTGAATCTATGCGGAGCCAGGTCGGCTGTTCCGTTTGTTGTTGGGCCGCCCGAAATCCGCCTGGAAGTCTATTTATCCCGCCATATAATTTTCACGGCCTTGTTGACGTTTTTTTTATGACCAGCCGATAATAGTAATAATATCTAAAGCTGCTGCATTAACTGGCCACAAAAAAAAAGTGGTAAAAGCGTAAACAATATATTGATTGCAGGCTGGGAGTCTCTATCGGAAAACTATAGTTGGAGGAGGTGAATTTAAATATATATTCAGTTAGATTCGGAGTTTAAGAAAAGGTGGCAAAAGGGTACAAGTTTTCATTTTGATAAATCTTATAAATCTTATAATTATCATGCTATGTTCACCCCTTAAAGTGGACAATCAATTCAATTATATTTTATTCATATTAAAGTTTTCAAGAAAGATTGACTACTTAATTCCAAGTTGTAAAAACACGGCTTTTGCTCTTAAAAATTCCCAGTTTTATTGCCCATGAATAATGCAACCAATAAATCTTATTCAATGGCAGGTGCTTGGCATATGATCGAGAGAGTCTTGAATACTTCATTCCGCAAATACTTCATTGGGGGAATCCACCATTTCTATTTGCTTATTATTTATCACTGAGATTTTTCGCTGGAAGCCAAGAGAGAGCTAAGTGTATGCATATATCTCCAAGTTACTCATTGCCATATAAGGGAATCGTTTCTCAGCCATTTTCACTGATAAGCTCGCATTTCAAAGCTCTTGTTCACACGTCTCATTAAGCACTTCTAATGACTCCTCCCTTTTCCCTCTTTCCCCGCAGATGACAGACTTCTCGGATAGTTCGCCCAGCGGGGTGCTGAGTCCGGCATCCTCGCTAATCGAGAGTTTCCACAAGAAGAACGGATCGCCGCAGCCCATTGGGAGCAGCAGCACCACGACCACAGTTGCGCCAACGGCCTTGAATGGCTCTGCAGTGGTTGTTGGGGGTGGTGGTGTCGGAGTGGGAGTGGGAGGCGGTGTGGTGGCCACCACCACGGCGAATGGCAGACAAATCAACACCAGCTCCAGTTCATGCAGTAGTCTTAAGGAAACCTCACACCAGTCCACATCCACATCACAGCAGGTAAGAATTATGGCGGGGCAATCAAAACTATATTATTTCACAATTACGATTACGAGGGAAGTGCCTTATCTAACTGCAAGCTATATAAATATAAACATCCTGTAACAGTATTAAACTGACTATTGTTGAGTAAGGACTGACTAAGCTTAGCCATTGCATTTATTATTTTATTTTGGAGTAAATAAACAAGTAGATTTAAACCCCGAATACCTTTGGCTCATTTCACTTATCAGCCACACTTTTTTATTCAATGAAAACCATTTGCCAATAATCAGGGGGAACAAAGATTTTAAACCCAATCCACGAGCGAGCTGCTCACCCGAGAACTCAAGTGCTCGATTAGACAAAATAGAATCTGACGCAGCCGTGGTCATCACAGTTCAGATATCGTAACTGAGCAGTATGGAATCGGGGCGGAGCTGGCATAATGCCGCTATTTTTAACACATTACTTAAGGTGTAAGGAACCCCCTAATCGAGGCAACCTTTCGGTGGTTCTAGTACTCCTCCACAAACCGATAAGTATAGAGGTTAACACTTGATAAAGGAACGCAGCGCCCTTCTACCCTTGATAAGATTACCTGCCCCTTGGAATTTTATAGCTTCGATGGCGACATTGCGGCTGCTGGACGACCACAAAATATTAATTTTATTAATCACGTATTTATTGTTCGGCAATTGAGTAAATACTGAACAATTCAGCCAAAAATATAAGGGGAGAAGGCTGAAAGAAAACGTGCCATTTTTAATGACCTGTTAACAAGTTCTTTTTGCTCTTTTTACGATTTTCAGTCAGATAAGATACGAATCGGGGTTTTCACCAGAATTTGCATAGCCATCACACACGTTATTTATCTTCAAGTTTTCCCCGTTTCTATTTCGATAAGGAAGTTCCCAATCAGATAGTTTATCAAGCGTCGCTGACAGTTCTCGTCCGCTTAAAATAGACACTGAGCCATTTGAGGCAAGTCCATCAATAGTTGGCAATTTTCGTTTCTTAAAAATAGTCTCTGATTTGATTGAGTTGGTCGACATGATAATGGCTTTGACCTCTTTTGATAGACGAGTTCCTTAACCGCTGACCATTCATTCATTTGTCGAAAATAGCCTCTGACAAGATCGAAATTTTCCCACTCTGCCTTCTTTATTAAATTGGAACTTGACAGGTCATAATCAAGGGAGACACAAAAGTAATTTGCTTTTGTAAAAGGTTTATGACACATTCTTGCCAGCTAGTTAAGAGCGCCTCCGCCTGACGCAGTTGCTTGTTGAGCATCTCTTTAGCACAAACAAATGAGAAATAGCGCATCTTTCGAGGCTTTGGAATAGGGGTGTACTCAGTAATTTAAGAAAAAATAACTTAAGAATATTAAAATTTACATTATTATAGTTATATAATATTCCCATGTCACTGTTATGTTTGTAGAATATATTAACAGACGCATAACAATTTTTTTATAAGAACTTATCTTGTTAGTAACTTCTAATTAATGTGGGTAACCGAAATTTGTCGACACCTAAGAAGTATGCTATAGGGCTTTGTAAACTTAATTGTATTACAAATATTTTTAAAATAGTAATTAAACATCTTATTGATATGTTAAATACTTAAAATATTTAACTTTCTTCTACAAAAGCTGGCAATATATGCCAAGGTAACAAAACGAAAATACTATATTAGTTTCTAGTATATTATATTAGTTTAATTACCTTGACAACTAATCAGGTAGGCCCAGTATCTTGGGTATATTATATTAGGATCCATATATACATATGTTTTGGCTTTATTAATATTATTAACCTATTTTTCCAATACAATATACCCGACAAATACTGGGTATAGACATTCGCCACCGTCTTCCTCTTGCCGCGTATTGTTGACTCGCTTTAAATGGAGGCTGAGTCACTTGCCGGCATCGCCGGCACACTTCGCCGCCATCGAATTCTACGTCAGCGACAGTCGGCAGTCGTTGCCGGTGCCTCCGCTTCTGTCCGTCCGTCCGGTTCCGTCCGCCTCCGCCTCCGCCTTTCCCCGCTCCGCTCGAGACTCGTGCTGAATTCGCTGATTTGATTGTGTGCTCATCTTTGCGTTATCTGCTTACATCCTGGTTGCGATTGTAGTCGTGTTTGTGGTCCAAGTTCAACGAGCATCATTGTGATCTGATTGTTATGTGATTTCCTCCCCGCGAAGGTTTAACCTATATAGGAGCCATATATTCATTCAGGTTCAGTGGAATAAAAAACACAAATTACCTGGGTGCTTTCAATGGTTCTGCCAATGAATCGAGGAGAGCGGTGATAATTTTTGTTTTCTACGGAAAAGGCTTTATTTTCGTGGGGTTAGCAAACCAATTCTGCGATATGATTTCCCCTTTCGTAGAAATTGTTGAGGTAAACCAAGCCAAAAGAATATTATGACGGGGCGTAGGAATAGAAAGTGATGTTCTCATAGATAGTAGAGCCATAACTATAGGGCTTATTAAAATAGACCATAAAAAATTAAGCAATTAAGTTCTAAAGAACTAATAATAAAATAATCAACAGATTGAGTAATTAAAAACAACATTTAATTAATATTTTATACCATTTAAAATGTTTTTTTTTATTTTACAAGGAATGCTTAGAGTTGCAATTAAATCTACAATAAAAAACCCCAGTTAAATGTAAAAATGGTTTAAGTTTTAATTAAGTGAATAATTATTATAATTGCTGGTATTAAATCATATAAATCAAGTTATGGCAAACTAAAATAATATTATTCTAATCTGACTCCGCTCTGACACATTTATTTAAATATGTCAAGAACAAGTCTAATAAAAACCTCTCTAAAAATTCATCGTTTTGAACCATTTAAAACGCATTTATATCTATTAAAAAATCCCAGCAATATAATCTTTCAAAATTCATTAAAATATTATAAAAGCAAAGCAAATTTGCTGAATAATTATGAACAGATTAACACCCTATTATTCAAATATTAAACGAAAACAAAACACAGCTCTTCGTCCCTCTCTCCCTCGCACTCTTCACAAAAAGGCCCCTCGGTAATCAGAAAAGTAAACAACGCAAATTGAAATGGGCAGAACGAGATACAATCTTGAACAATCCTCAACGAGCTGGAATCAGAAAATCGAACAAAAATAAACCACAAATCGACCGCAAGCCGAGAACTCGTTAATTAGAGAAGCTAAAGCTTGAAAAGCTTAGACAAAAACGTGAACGCAGCCCGGCTTAGCGGCTGAATTATGGAAATGCAAATTATTCACGGTATAAATTAAAGATTAAGCGAGGGAAAACACAGCTACAAACAAAAAATAAAAAAAAGTTAAGCACACACGACCAACACTCGCAAAAGCTATGCCAGAGGGAGAGAGCCGCCCAGACTTGTATTTACAATTTGATTTCCTAGAATTCCTCACTCACACACCGAAAGCGACCACCTCCATGTGTTGCCATTTAGCTGTTCGGCTGTGTCTCATATTTTCGCTCACACTATCTCTCTCTTACACTGAGAAAAATATATTCAAGTGCTGCTCTTAGATACTTTTGTGAAGGTAAATACCAGGTCGTGAACATAGAATTCTATTATAGCATCTATTATAATCAACTCTCCTGAAATGATTTTTTATATTATTCATATGAGAATATCTGTGTTTTTTAACTAAAGAACTAGTAGTTGGACTTTTCTTGCACAATATTTTAAAAATATTGAAAAATTGGTATTAGGTTATTAGAGGCTATGACATCATTTTTATTCATCTCAATGTTTTTTAACTCCAGAACTAATAGTTGGGAATAATAGCAATACAGAAGGAGACATATTAAATATTTTTAAAATATTGAATAAAGGTTTACTAAAAAATAAGAAGTTATTTTACGTTACCCTAAGACATCTCAGTATGAGAAGAAAATACCTAAAAGTAAGCTTAAAACATATTGAAAACCAAACTGATGGCTTCAGATTATTAAACAAATATTAATATACAATAAGGGTAAACATTTTTGGTTCTTGTTTTTCACAAAATCTTTTATCGATTTACAAGTTCTTTCGTTAAGTGCATCTTGTCGATCGCACTTTAAAGTGACGCCGACAGCGCCGCGACAGCGCTGAAAGCTCTCCGCTTTGAAGCTCCCACGCTGTGCCTGCGAAGCTAGAAATTTCGTGCTCGGCGCTCATTTTTATTTTAGTTAACGAAACGAACGAACCAGCGACGCGCTAAGAAATTCAAGAAATACTATAGCAAAAACAGTCAGCCGAGGCGGAAATAATTTTGCTGTATTCCTAGTCTGCTAGCGTGTGTGCCGTCGAAAAAGAAATAATACAAATCACTTTTCATAATAATTCTCGCCGCAGCGAGTACCGAACGAAATCAATGAGCAACGAATCGTGGCCTTTTTTGCCCATTAACGAACAATTAAACGAACTCTCTTTGTTATCAGTATTGCACAAATAAATAGAAACGACCAACGACGAAGGCAGTAGAGAAACGTACCGCCACGAAAGGTGAAACACAATATAGTCAGTCAGTCAGTCAGTGAGTGAAAAGTGGAAAATCGTAAGCGTAAAAGTAAAAGTCCTGAAAATAGGCTAAAAAGTGTGTGAGAGGGGGCCAAGAAAGTAAAACCTAGATGGAATCATACGTGCTTCGTGTCTCTGTGTGTGTCCGTGTCTGATAAGCCCCTCATCCCGAGAGCTGATTATACATATATAGCTATATTCTATACTATATATGCCCGAGTTAAGTGCTTTATCAAAACGTAGGCGTATACGTAATATGAAATTCTACTGAAAGCCGCGAAGTTTTCCAAGAAGTTCTTTGCCAACTGTCTCCCTCTGTGTGTCAGCGTTAAGGAAACGCTAGGTCCAAGAAGGTTAGTCCACACAGAATACAAAACATCATTGTGATAAATTAGTAAATGACGCAGAGATCGGGGGAAAAAGAAACACGGCGATATCTAATCTTGTGATTTCGTGTCCAAGCCGACGACGACGACTACGACTCCTTCACTTCACTTCACTTCAGTTCCCTGTACCGCTCGCGCCGCACTTGTAAGGGAAATATTTATTGATCAGTGGGCACTAGAAGGTGTTACCGTAGCGATAAGTGTATGTCAGCCGGAAAGCGAGAAGAGCGGCAAAGAGGCGAAGAGGGTGCGAAATGTTTGCCTTTGCCTTGGCTTTGGCTTTGGCCAACATGTCGTATGCGCAACGCCCGCCCATTCAAATCGCTCGCGATTTATGTATGTGCACATGTTTTATTGCCCAACCAGCAGAAGAACGCCTTATAAAACCGATCGCTGCCCACACACTTGGCCACTCATATACTATCAACGTTCAACTGCCCAACTTGTTTGACTTTTGCGGCTTCTTCTTCTCCTATTTTGCCTTTTCTTCTGGCAGACGCCTGAAAACCTGGCCAAAATTAGATTTGATTCGTAATACGCGAACATTTGTCAAAAACGCGACGGCGAGCTTTGGCTTATTTTTTTCGGCACAAATAAACCATAAATAGAAAATTGTCTTCCTTGGGTTTTTCCTAGAAAGTTATGAGTGGAGAGGCCAAGTTTTGGCAAAGCTAATTTATTATAATTAAATAATGCGTTAAATATATTTTAAACAAAAATGACGTGTAACTAATTAAAGCTTGATGAGAACATCGGCGGGTTTACTGACCTAGGGTCAATGACTTAAAAGGCTAACATCGGACTTAAATCAAATAATCTAAGAGCTAGTAAGAGTCAAATTAAATAAATTTAAAGGGCTGGAATCAAGTGAATGGGAACAATTTAAATACTTAAGGGATCTACATTAATTTAACAAATTGTAAGGACTCAAAAGAGCCTCATTCAAGGCTAATATTTTATATAGTTTTATAGGCTTATAAAAGTGGAGTAAACCTCATGCAAGGCAAATATCTTCAGTCAAATCAAGCAGGCAAACCATAAAGCATTTTGGCTAATTATCAAAATTGAGGAATTTAGATAGAGCAGCCCATCCATCTATTTTCTGGAGGTAAGCTCCCTTGCAAGGCGGCAAGTCAAATATTATATAGCTCCCCCCCGAGCACAACTGTCGATCCCAAAACAAATGGCTCATTTGATTTATAAAGACCGCGCTAAGCGCCCCGGGCCATAAAATGCGGGTTGAGATAGCGCCAGACACTAAAGCATATTTATATATATACATATATACGGATATCTATACGGTATTTGCACAAAAAACGGAAAGAGTGCGGAGGAATGTCGGGGAAAAGTGTACATTCCTCGCATTTTTCCGCCACTGATGTGTCTGGGACAACAAGAAATGGCACAACCTTCTATAATTGTCTGGTATTTATTGTTTTGCAGGTCGTCAACAGCAGCAGCAGCACCACGACGCGGGTGGAGAAGAAGTCACAGCGCCTGCACCATCACATAACCTCCTCGTCCTCTTCATCCTCGTCCTCCTCCAGCTCCTCCACCACACAGGCCCTGTCCACGTCGGCGGAGATGAAAGCGGCGGCGGTCAAGCGAGATCTCACAAACATCCAGAAGTCCATGTCGGAAATCAACGACCTGGCCATCGAACGTATCGCAGGTGGAGCGGGCTCGGGATCCACGAACACCACATCCTCATCAGCGCTCACCGCCCCCAGCACAATGGCCCATACGACGACGAGCCGGCTAACTCCCAAACCCCCATCGGCCCATCCGTCGATCGACGATCTCAGGGGTCTCAGCAGCCAGGACAAGATCACCCAACTGCAGAAGAAGTGAGTGTGTGTCCTGGCCAAGGTCTCTGTCTTCCCCAATCAGAACTTTCACATATCAATGGTGACTCGTCGAAAAAGTATCTTACTCTTCTGCACCGTAACAATCGCTCATAGATAGTCAGCTCCGATTGATAGTGACACATGGAGGAAGAATTTTATTGTCTCAGTGTCTAAATCAGATGTAATTCAATACCCAGACAAGAACAAAAGAAATGCTAAAAACTTTATTAAGACAAGCTAAATTCTAGAAATTTAAAGAACAAAAGACTCCGTGGAAGCAAACAATCTATCAATAATAATACGAAAAGTAGTTACAAATTCTCGTTAAACATTTAAATAGGCTTTATTAATTCAGATATTCAAAAATGTAGCAGCCAGATACTAATTGAAAGAACCCTGACCTCAAAGTCGGCACATTTGCGAGAGACCCCAACATTGTTCTTTACCTTCAATTAACGTTGTTGAAAAATGCTCTTCTCCTTGCCAGACTTCGCGCCTCATTCGAGAATCTGGTGGACGACGACGACAGCAATGGGATCGTGACCCTGCCCGACGACGACGACTGCCCGCACAACCACTTTGGCAGCGGCCTTGACCTCACCCACCCAACCGCCGCCCAGCTGAGCGCCAGCGGGCTGAGCGGATCCAGCAAGACGATCGACACGATCAAGTTCCAGGAGAAGCGCATGAAGACCGAGTCCAAGACCAAGGTGGTCACCGATGGCTTCAGCTCCGAGCAGGCCACTAGCAACTCGGCGGAGATGAAGCGCCTCCAGGCCGGAGATATAGACTATAAGGAGAGCAAGGGCTCGGCAGCGATGCGGAATCGAATGGAGGTCGATGGCGTCAAAACGGAAGAGAATGCAGCCATAATTAAGGTGAGTTTTTCTACAGATACTAACTTAAAAAGTGAGAGAGGTATAGCCCCAAATCACAATGAATACTATTTTATATTTAAGAAAATTAGCTAAGTAACTCAAGGATTCTTTCACAATGTACATGCCCAGATTTGATACTCAGATTTGACCCTCGGCTGAAAGAGATCCCTCTGCAGATAGCCATCCTAAGATCAGAGTTAATAACCTGCTGCCAATTGTCATTGAACTCACCGCCCCTGAAATCTGTCCTTCAAGCAAGAGCTTTTTCGGAGAAAGCTTTTCCGCAAGGGTAAACAAAAAACAAAGGGCAGTTGGTCGAACCCCAAGAGGAGCCACCCCCATTTCGAGAGCTTTTGCTAACTGTTAGACCATTCAGACCACTCCTTTCAGTTGGGAGTTCATCGCGTGCATGTTAAGGTCGCATAAGGGACACCAGCGCCAAGGCGTTAATAGCAAATTCCTGGCCGCCAGTCAGTCCGCAAAGAAAACTGTTCAAGAGCGAAAGTTGTCAGGTCGCGAAACTACTCTGCTGCTTACGCATATTTCCAAGAAAATCGATTGTCTGGCGCCAAAAACTGGGCAGCCCTCGATGTGAAAGTAATGTGAAATGTTCCTTAACAAGTGCCTGCTCCTCGGGAGCCCCAACAAATTCATCCGAAACTACTGCAAGTCCAAAAAGGAAAAACCCATCGGAATGTTTCGAAAAGTTCAGGTACAGCTAATATTTTCAGTGTTTGCCAGTACACCTGTTACCCAGGTTACCCCATAAAGGTGATAAAGGGGAACACCACAGTTCCGCCGACAGATGTAATCTAATCGGACTACGTAACATCCCTGTTGTTGATTTGGATACGTATATTAGCATTAATTGTTTTACGGCGGGATGATGAAATTTCTGGGTCTGGGAGGCGCAAAAACACAGTAAATGTCAAGGCCGGCAAAACAACACGAGTGGGAGGAAATGGAGAATTTAGGAAAAGGTCAAAAACTAATCCAATGCTAGGTAGTTAGAACAATTTAAAAAATTCAGTGGTTCCACGAACGCACCTGGAGATTTGAAATCAATTGAAATTGCGCACCAAATTATGCTACAAATGTAAAAACTTACTCGACAAAAATATTAGCAGTTAGCAGGATACCTTGAATATTTCATAGCATAATCTTGGACGCAGTATTATTTCAATTAAAATGCGAAGCTATAATAATGCAAAGTTGTGACTTGGAAGTATACCACTCTATTTAAAACTGTTATACTTAGTCAAACAGAAATCCCCTCTCAAGATCCATCACAGAACTCTCCATCAACACATCATCGTCCCCATCCATCAGAGACAGAGCACCCTTATTTAGTAAATACCAACTCAATCCGTCTCAGAAAATACATATAAAATCCCGCACGAAGGCATTAGTTTGAATGGATGCTTGTGCTTGGATCTCTGCCAAAAAATTAGGCCGTCGGACCGACAGCCACGCTCCATGTGCAGAGCCAACAAGTGCTTTTGGGTTTAAACAATAATAAAAAATCCAATGAAAATACTTCGATACGATTTTTAATGGATTGGCGAACAATCCGGGGAATAGTCTTAGGACATTTGCGTCAATTGCTCCGAACCCCATGGAACGGCACGCACCGCCCCGAATTATTTCCGAGAAGTGATCGGAGAAATAGGAGAACCAACACCCCAGCCCCAACCCCAGTCCCTCTCACCATTTTTGATTTATTTCCCACGATTTTGCGCTCCGAAATTTTCGTATGTTTCCTACTGCTGCGTGCTCTCGTTGTATTATTTTCGAAATTCTTTAGAATAAAATGCCCCAGAGCGACGCGCGGTCCTCAGTAGCAGACAGACGAGCGTCGCGAGCGTTTCAGCAATCGAAATATATGTAGTTGAGAATGTAGAATGGAATAGGGCATTATAATCATTTGCATATAGTCAAAACTGCTGTGTGTCTGTGGCTGAATCGAACTAAATACAAATAAAGCCAGCGCAAGTGACAATCGCTTCCTAATTAAAATACATAACAATCGCACCGCGATTTTTGTTTACGAAGGCGAATATTGTCGCAGGTGTAACGAGTCTAAAGTGGAACACATAGAGAAGAGCCGACCTTCAAATTCTGAAAATCTCATAGACTGAATAGAGTCAGTGGTGAAATTATACGAAAAGAACAAGTGTGTCTGATCCAAGCGAATAAATAAATATTTGAACAAAGAGCCATAAGCTAGACTCTGTCTTGAAAACTGTTTTGAAAACTTGACGAATGACACATTAACGTGGAAACTTCGTGAAAACCCAACGAAAACCGAAAACCCAACGACAGATGGCATATCGCTTTCGCCGCTATGTGAGCTCCTACCACCAATGCCTTCGTTAAGTTCTCCCCATGCAACAAGTGTTCGTTCGATTCGGTCATTTCATGCCCCAATGTGTCAAGTGCCTTGTTAATTGCCATCTAACTGTAAAATATTACAAGCTCTATTTGTCGGTCAGTGTCATACACACACACGAGCACACACATATACACAATATATAACAGATACGAATACACAGCAAGAAATACAGCAGCACGAACAACACACAGAGAAAGTGACGGCGACGTCGACGCAGCCAATTTGTGCGCTATTTTTATGTGAATGAAAATAAATAAAATACAAAGTACATAAGACTGAAAAAAATACGCAAACGAAACAGCAGCATACGCCTGCCTCTATATACCACGAATACAGAGCGATCGGAATCGTTCCGACTTTGGCATTGAAATACCTGCCTCTGTCGCGACGTCTTCTACTGAGGAATTATAAAGGAAACAATGTCCAATCAGGCGCCTTGGCCCGTCCGCAAGGGCATCTTCCGCTCGAGCGGCCAGTCCGACTTCACGCCCACCCGCTCGCCCAGTCCCATTGTCGAGATGCCGCTGTCGCCGCCGCCGGTGGCCACCACGTCGCCGAATCGCTTCGGGATTAGCTCACCGCTCTCCCCGCCCCCGCAGCCCATTCAGGTGGTTGCTGGGGGTTCAGCGGCAGCCTCTACCATGTCCACGGCATCGTCCGCTGCCAGAATGTCTGGAGCGGCATCGGCATCGGCATCGGCATCGGCATCGGCATCGGCATCGGCTTCGGCCTCTTCCTCCTCCTCTTCGTCGTCGCAATCCTCTTCGAGTTCTAGTTCGCACACCAGAGTACGTAAGAGTTCTAACCCGCCCCCACAGCCAATTAGCAACTGTCCACTGTCGCCACCACCTCCTCAGCAACAACAACAACAGCAACCACCTCCGCTCCAACCACTACAGCCACCACCTACGCCCAACAACAATCACAACAACCACTCAGCAATTACAACACCCAATCACAACAACAGCAGCACCAACAGCAATTGCAACAGCAATCATATGAAAAACGTACGCGAAATTCCCATAGAGGTGGAGCAGAGCAAGGTATAACAGGATTAGGGGGCGTTACTTGACTAATTGATTAAAGACTTGGTGACTCACTGGGGTTATGCGATGAATACGTCAGAACTAAGTTTATATTTTGGATCAGTATACTAGTTTATATACTGCTTGAAATTAATAGTGAATTATTATAGTGAATTATGAAGGAAGAGGTACTTGGTGACTCACTGGGGTTATGCGAAGAATACGTCAGAATTAAGTTTATATTTTGGATCAGTTTACCAGTTTATATAACAGATACGAAACTGTTATACTGGGAAATTACTTGAAATGAAAAGTGAATTATTATAGTGAATTATGAAGGAAGAGGTTGATTCGATAGCAGCTTAAAGAAGAGTTTGAGATCAGTATACCGGTTTTATAACAGTCGCTAATCTGGAATGCCGTAGGTAACATATTTTGTAGTTCTATCCTGTGACATAAACCTGTAAACCTAGAGAACTACTCTCTAAAAGAAAGCAAACTCTTAGGCATTTATTCGAATTCTGTTCTATTAGAGATCTGATAAGTGCAACAGTTCAACTGTTATACTTAAGAGATACCTAACACAAGCAGTTTCATTTTTTTTTAATAAAGAATTTTATAAAAGTATGTGAGAGTCTCATCGGTTATAGCTAATGGAAATGCATTCCAATATGTTTAATATGATATGATTTAAAAGTTATAAAAGCTATATAAGATTCCAAACATTTGCAAGGTATATCACTGTAATATACCCAAAATACTTGGAAAACAAGTCTTCTATAAGAGTTATTACATTATACATAAACTGTTGAAGCCAAGCATGTAAAAGCGTGAAAGAGTCCTTCAGTAATTCCTGATCATTTGCAGCATGTTATGAAGCCTTTTCGGATATCTATATACATATATACCCTATTTATTTACTACCCTTTCCATTGTAATTACTAACTGTTATACTGATTTTCGACATCACCTTCCACCCGGATATTCCAGGAAGCGCTCTCGCTGCGTACCGGCGACATCACACAGCAGGCGAGCAACAATGTGGCCGCCACCAGTATTACGGTGCAGAGCGATAACTTCTCCGCGGACAAGAAGGCGATCTCACAGTCCCAGCAGTCGCAGACGATGACCTCCAACGGGATCATCAGCCAGGAGAAGCACGTGTCCTCCGCCTCGCAGGCCAACTACATGATGACGCACAAGGGCGTCTCCAGTACCGGCAGCAGCATGATCACCAGCTCCTCCCAAATGTCCGCGATGAACGGCCAGATGGTGAAGCTCACCGATCTCAAGTTGGACGACCTCAAGTCCCTGACAGCGGGCAGCGGTCAGCAGGAGATCGAGCAGACGATCAACAAGTATTCGAACATGCTGACCTCGATAGTGAGCTCCTTGCAGGACGATGAGCGGGGTGGCAGCGGGAGTGCGGTGGCCCACGCCTCGGTCGGCGGCAAGGAGAAGTCCCAGTACCTGGAGAAGATCAACGAGGTGATACGGAGAGCTTGGGCGGTGCCAACACATGGTCACGAGCTGGGCTACTCGCTGTGCAACTCCCTGCGCCAAAGCGGCGGCCTCGATCTGCTGATGAAGAACTGCGTCAAGCCCGACCTCCAGTTCTCCTCCGCCCAGCTGCTGGAGCAGTGCCTGACCACCGAGAACCGCAAGCACGTGGTGGACAATGGCCTGGACAAGGTGGTGAATGTGGCCTGCGTCTGCACCAAGAAGTCGAATATGGAGCACTCGCGCGTTGGCACCGGCATCCTGGAGCACCTCTTCAAGCACTCGGAGGGAACCTGCTCCGACGTGATAAGGCTGGGTGGCCTGGATGCCGTGCTCTTCGAGTGCCGCACCAGCGACGTGGAGACGCTGCGTCATTGTGCCAGCGCCCTGGCGAATCTGTCGCTGTACGGCGGCGCCGAGAACCAGGAGGAGATGATCCTGCGCAAGGTGCCCATGTGGCTGTTCCCGCTGGCCTTCCACAACGACGACAACATCAAGTACTATGCGTGCCTGGCCATCGCTGTGCTGGTGGCCAACAAGGAGATCGAAGCGGAAGTGCTGAAGTCCGGTTGCCTGGACCTAGTGGAACCCTTTGTCACCTCCCACGATCCCTCGGCCTTTGCGAGATCCAATCTGGCCCATGCACACGGACAGAGCAAGCACTGGCTCCAGCGCCTGGTGCCCGTTCTGAGCTCCAATCGCGAGGAGGCCCGCAACCTGGCCGCCTTCCACTTCTGCATGGAGGCGGGCATCAAGAGGGAGCAAGGAAACACCGATATCTTCCGGGAGATCAATGCCATCGAGGCCCTGAAAACAGTGGCGAGTTGCCCCAATGCCATCGCCTCCAAGTTCGCCGCCCAGGCACTGCGATTGATCGGAGAGACGGTGCCGCACAAGCTGTCCCAGCAGGTGCCACTGTGGTCCGTGGAGGATGTGCAGGAGTGGGTGAAGCAGATCGGCTTCAATGACTACATCGACAAGTTCCAAGAGTCCCAGGTGGACGGCGACCTGCTGCTGAAGCTCAACCAGGACAACCTGCGGGCTGACATTGGTATCGGCAACGGCATCCTGCTGAAGCGATTCGAACGCGAGCTGCAAAATCTCAAGCGCATGGCCGACTATTCCTCCAAGGACACGGCCAAGATGCACCAGTTCCTCTCGGAGATCGGCACCGACTACTGCACGTACACGTACGCAATGCTGAATGCCGGCATCGATAAGTGTGCCTTGCCCCACGTCAACGAGGACATGCTGATGACGGAGTGCGGCATCCACAATTCGATCCATCGGCTGCGCATCCTCAATGCGGTCAAGAACTTGGAGAACTCGCTGCCCAGCTCATCGGAGGAGAATATGGCCAAGACCCTGGACGTGTTTGTCAGCTACAGGCGCTCCAATGGATCCCAGTTGGCCAGCCTGCTCAAGGTGCGTATACTTAATAGCGTCAAACCATAATAAATTACGCATACGCACTGTGAACTTTTGCATATAGCTCTGATACTTTGACAGTCTTTTCTTGCTACAAAATATTTTACTTACAAGATATTTTACCATCTCCCCTTCTAGGTTCACCTGCAGCTACGCGGCTTCTCCGTGTTCATTGACGTGGAGCGTCTGGAGGCGGGCAAGTTCGACAACGGGCTCCTGAACAGTATTCGGCAGGCAAAGAACTTCGTCTTAGTATTAACGCCCGAGGCCCTGCATCGCTGCATCAACGACGAGGACTGCAAGGACTGGGTGCATCGCGTGAGTAGCCCTCAGTCACAGTGGCTGCCTCCAATCGGTACTCAAATGCTGGCTCTCTTTGATCCGTAGGAAATCGTGGCGGCTCTGAACTCGAACTGCAACATTATACCCATCATGGACCAGCACTTCGATTGGCCGGAGGTGGAGCGGCTGCCGGAGGATATGCGCAGCGTGGCGCATTTCAACGGGGTTAGTTGGATCCACGACTACCAGGACGCCTGCATCGATAAGCTCGAAAGGTACATTAAGCGACGCATTTAGACCTGGATTAGCCTGGACTAGGATGGAGTACTCCATTACCGATAGCCTGATAACCAGATAACCAGATAACCAACTCAAAAACTCAAACTTAAACGATTCCCATTCTTCTGATGCGGCAGATTTTTGCGCGGCGAAAAGAATATCGATCGCATTGCGGCCATGGTGCCCGGCACGCCCGGTTCGGTCTCATACCAAAGAATGCACAGCAACGACTCCGACTACCAGGGCGGTGTTGGAACTCCGGTCGGAGGTGGAGGAGCAGGAGGACCCGGAGGTGGTGGCGGCGGCGGCGGCGCAGGCAGTGTGGTGGATGGCCTGATGGCCTCGGCCAATGGCAGCGGACAAGGTGGGCCAACGAGTACTTCAACTACTACTACTACTACTCCCAACTCCAACTCAAATCCAAGCTCAGGCTCAAGCTCAAGCCAGGGTCCCCAGGCGGCGGCTCCAGCGTAGAGTGAGCGAAGTTAAGCTAAAGATTCACAGAGCTAGCCAACTCGAATACTTATGTTTTAGTCCTAAGCAGAGATCCTCAAGTCACACTCTCTAGTACAACTCTCTACCCATCCAACTCTCTCTACTCACAACTCACCACTCACCACTCATCCCTCACCCGAAACTTGATACTCGACACCCGACACTCACCACCCATTACTCTTTACTCTTACCAATTAATAATCGATTTAATTCTGGTTGCCACACACACTCGAAATCGCTTGAAACGCCGACTCACGCGCTCACAGCTAATCACCAGGCAAATAGGTACCGCCAATCCCCCTCGCCGGCCCGCCAACGAGGCAGCACCTCGCAGCTGAGCGGCTACTCGCGCGCTCCCTCGAAGCGCTCCCAGATCCTGCCCCCCTATCGGACCCAGCAGGCCGCCCTGCTCCACAAGTCCGGAGCTGGCTCGGCGTCCATGCAGAATATGACGCCGTTGGCGTATCTGCCTCCCAGGCGGAGCTCGGCGGCAGGACTGGGCCATGGACCTGGTTCCGGGATGGGCAACGGCTATCGATCGCACAGCGTGGATGGGTTGCTGGACCAGGCGGGCTCGGTCACCACAACTCCCGAGCAGAGGATAGCAGCAGTTGCGGCGATGGTCACAGCGGGAAGTACAGCTCTAACGAATGCCAGTTCCACGTGCACACTGCAGCCGGAGGAGGAGGAAACGGAGGCTGTCATGGAGCCGGTTACCCGGCGAGACAAGCACAGCCTGGCCACTCCGGCGAACGTGCAGCAGCACAGGAAGTCGCGAAGTCTGGACCACATCCTCAGCAAGCAAACCCTAGCAGAGCTCCTGCCTCCCCCTGGAGAACCCTCAGAGGGAACGCAGAGCATGCAAAATCTGGCCATTCCAATGACCCCGCAACCCCAACGAAGGGATACCAGCTCCTCCTCCAAGTCGCCCACACCTGAGAGGCCGCCGCAACCGGCGAGGGAGAGAGTGAGGGAGCGCCAGAGTCCCGATGGTGTGAGTGCGACGGAGAGCGAGCGGGAGGATCAGTCGGACGGGTGCCTGCGGCATGGCAATCAACAGAGGGCTTCGGCCTCAGTCCATCGGGGAGCCAGCTTGACCAGCAACAAGACCTCCAACTCGTCCCTCGGCTCCAACTACAGTGCCGGGGGAACCACCAACAACAAGACGATCTTCAATCGAACGATGAAGAAGGTCCGCTCGCTGATGAAAAAGTAAGCCATATCGGGGAGGCGATGGGACGAGAAGGACCAGGACTCGCTGACCCAACTCGTCGCTCGTCACTCGCTGTCTGCTTCAACTAAATTCTGGCCACATTTTCACGAACTGATTTGATTTCAGTCTAGTTCTTCATACACGAAGTTCCAAAACCTTTTAAGAAAATTAGAGAAAGTAATCCAATCTCTAGTCACAGAAAAATCAGATCGTGATAATGAGGCTTTAGTTACTCGCCACTCGCCCACTAAATGCCTGTTAACCCGTTACTTGCCACTCGCTGCATTTGTGCCATCTAAAAAGAATCTCACCTGATCAC
Source organism: Drosophila tani (assembly GCA_008042535.1). NCBI lineage: Eukaryota > Metazoa > Arthropoda > Insecta > Diptera > Drosophilidae > Drosophila > Drosophila tani. The sequence goes on along the minus strand of VNJO01005927.1, from coordinate 3,404 downwards.
TCACTCATCCGTCCTATAAGCCCCTATACGCCCAATCACAACCCCTCTACCTCTCTCTATTTCCAATCGCTGCCTCTTTGTCCACTTATCTTTATCTCTCTGGTGTTGGTACTCGCTCGCTATATTTTACTCGCCACTCGTTGACTCGACTCGTTACGCCAAGCATCCACTAAAGCACTCGCCTGCGTTGACCGAAAAGGCTAAACAGAAAGTAGAACGATCGCCCGTTCCTCCCTCCTCTATCTCTCTCTTTCAAAACTCTATTTGCCTTGTGATTAGTTGTTGATTTTGATAATGAATTTTTTTTTACAAAAGAATAAGCGAATTTAAACTGCAAAACTAATTTATGGAAAACAAGAACACACACTTAACGACTGCATAACTACGAAACCTAATTTATAGAAAACAAAACTAATTTTAAACACTACAAAATCCATTGGAAAACGAAACGAAAACAAAACAAAAACACACCCTATATTTAATATGCTATTTATAAAAAATATATTTAAAAATTTGTACATTTCTCGCGTATGCAATTTGTTCTTGTAACCGTCCGCAAGCGTAAATTAGAAACCGCAATGTTTGAAACTAACCTAATTATGTGGCTTAAAACGAAAATATTTAAGTGATATTTAAACTACGTATAATCGAAATTTACTTAATGCAACATTTTTACAACAAGAAATGCTGTACAAAACCTAATTTTTAGCGCAGGAGTTTTTAAGGCATATTTTTATTGATTTTGCAATATATTTTTAATATTTAACTAGTGCCTAAAAAGTTGAAAACAAACAAAATACGAAACAAGCAAAAAAACAAAAAAGAGGACAAAAACATAAATAAAATGCGACTTAATTAAAATGAACTGTGTATTATTGCCCCTTGGCCCCCTCTCCCCCTGCTTTACAAACTCAAGTTCATCCTTCATCATTTGCATGTCTCATACCGATTATGTTATGTTCTTTTGTGTTCCGTTCTTTGGAGTTTGTGTTTGTGCCCGCTAATGGAACTCAATTTGTTTTTTATTTGTATATATTTTATATATCTCTCTTCTCTTCCCTCTCTATCTCTTTCCATCTATCCGGGACCCTGTGCCGGATTTTATTTGTAGACCATAAAAGCGATATTGGCTACCGCAATCCGTTGTAACATAACTGTTGTTATCGTTGTGCCTGTTGTACTGCACCCAGACCACAAATCCACCAAAATTAAAACTCACCACCCTCCGAATCGTGTCGAATCGAATTGCATTCGAAAACCCATCATAGCACCGATGCCCACTCAGCATCCAGCATCCGCTGTCTCGACAACCAACCAACATTCATTGTTATTTATTGCAAAACAAAAGAATCAACAAATCAAAAAATTAAAAGAAAAGAAAACCAACAAAGCGAATAGCAATACCAATAAACGTGTATATATAATTGCATAAATCGAACCGAGTCCTTTTAACCACTTTAATCCTCCTCCCACTCGACACAGCAATGAACCGGAGGACGAGGAACTGTCGGGCATTATCCTGTCTAAGGCCACCTCCCCAAATGCCGGGCGCATGATATTTTGGTAGTGGAGGACATAGCCTAGCGCACACTCAACAGCGTAAACTCATCGAATTTTAATAAATACTAAATAAAAAATAAAAAAGCCGAGAAAAATCCAATAAAAATTAATAATTATATTATAGATTTTAAGCGGTTATTGCGGTTATTGCCCTATCCAAAAACATATATACAGTAAAGTACATATATGTTCATTGTTTGGTAGGTACATAAATTCATTTTACACAATATTTAAGCGATAAACAAACTACAGATTTTAAAACAGCTTTTATCTGTGACGTCGCAGCTGCTAGACTTTCCAAAGCCATCTAGGAGTGGCCGGGCGAGGCGTGGTGGCGCCATCTAGGAGTCGCTAGAAGAAGATCTCTTTACAGGGAGAGCGCGCTAGGGTTAACAGGGCGGGGTGTCAGGCTTTCTCCGAGCGAGAGAATTTCTCCAATAATGGCCGAAGATAGGTTGCCGCCAGCATCTTGGCGTCATTAGAAGCCATTCCTATTTTGGCATCCCAAGTGCAAAGTTTAGAGCAGTGCGTGTCGTTTGTAGTTGAGAACCATTTTTTTTCCAACTCACATCAGAATAAAAATAACGCGATCCTAGTGCCTGCAAGACAAGCTGCACGGAGCCAAGGGACGATTTTATCTAAAGAGGAACGGCTAGATGCATTGGGTAAGCTAAGTAGTGGCCCGAGGCTAAGATCGGTGACTAAGATCGGGGACTCATTTTGATCCCGGCTTAGGTGCAGCAGAAGGGCCTATTCTGAAAGCCCCAGCAGCGATTAGCAAGCGGTGGAGTTGTCGGCAGCGCATCAGCTCGAAGGTGGGACTACAAAGCTGCAGAAGGCGGTCCCAAAAGGCAGACGAAGAAGACCGCGGACGGTCAGCAGAAGTCGGCGCCAAAAGTCCGAGCAGTTCGTCGGCGGTGCTCCGCTAGGCCAGCGGCCGCAGATCGTCGTTTGCGGTGTCTCCGTCGCAGAAGTTTCGGTCCCCGCTAACCCCTCTTTCCCGCCAGAGTAGTGTTAAAAGAGAACTAAAAAAAAATCGAAAGCCCAAATTAGGGATCAAGTAGGGAGAAAAATCAAAGAGAAAAAAAAATCTTGTTGGTCAAGCGAAAAAAAAATATCGCCCCGCAAGAGGGCAACAAATAATATATATCTAGATGTAATTCCTTTTATGTTTTAATTATGACCATTTAAATATGTGTGAGTGAAATTGGTGAGAAAAGAGGCGTGAGTGTTTAGTGTCTGCATTTTATATATTTTTGTTTGGTGGAAAAAAAAAAAAGGCTAAAAATTATTCGGAAAATGTCCAAGCCAAGCAATTAATCAACCAGGGCAAAGTTGCAAGAAACCTTTATTATTTCTACCCCAAACAGCCAGCCGTCGGTGAAAGCGCTTTCTTCGATGGATGCCTGCAGCAAGTGGTGAGTCACAAAACAAATTTAAAGGTCGTAAAAATAACTGTGCAATGGTTGTTAATTTTCGCTTTGACTAATAAATGCAATAAAGTAATGACTATAGAAACATCAAAAAAAAAAATATTAAATGCCGCTGCTAAGCGCTTTCGGTTTTCAATCCATAAAGTCACAAGAGCTCAAACGCCAACCAATTTAAATTCTATATTCAAGTTTGTAATAGTTCCAGTAATTTAAACGGATGTCTAATTTTGATTTTCTGTCACAATTTATGTTAAGCACATTGCAAGTTTTTTTATGTTTATGTTTTATTTACATGCCTAGTTTTAAGAACTGTCCTTTTTCTTATGTTTAATAAATTAGTTATAATGTTTTAAATACCAGAATTTTTGCCGCGGCTAGCGTAAAGCCCTTGTAGGGGGGGTCTTAGCAAGA
>VNJO01005921.1:0-109626 GCA_008042535.1 Drosophila tani | reverse complement strand
CCAATTTTTTGAGTTGGAAAAATAATTAAGTTTTAAACAATAAGGACTCTTATTTATCCTTTTGCTTTTAAAGTGATACTCTGTTCCTTACCATATAGGGGGAAACAAGAGTTAATTATTTTTGCTACCTTTAGCTGCCAATGTAATATAGCTATGCATAAAGGAGCTGGCCTTTCTCTGAGTCCCTTACCATATAGGGGGAAACTGCAGTTTTATCGAAGTAAATATTCTTCGAAGGCTCGATTGACCAAAATGTAAGAGAGGCTGCAAATAAAGCAAACGTCTACATTTGTTGAGTTGATAATTCAAACTGATTTTATTTTTAATAAGACCTAGCTTAGGTAGCTAACATGAAAATCTTATGTTTAATCTTATCTCTAACAAGACCAACGCAACGGTCATCTGTCCCTCTAGCTGGGAAGCCGTTCTCAAGTGCAAGCGGGGATTTTCCGCTGCAAGATAAACATAAGTAGTTGCTGTACAAATATTTAAGGGATGAACCCAAGCAACAGTTTTTGAGATACGTATTTAAATCTATGCAGACACATGCTTATCAGTACAGTGCTGCAGCGGTTTGCTGGTTACATAAAATTCTTATATATATATACGTGTTCATGTGTGAACAGAAAGCAAGATCCTTTTGTTAAAATGTCAGAAAATAGCCCTGTAGCTTTTTATTATATTTATTTAAATAAAATACTTATAAAATTAGTCTCGCCCTATATTCACAAACGACTCTTTGTAGATGAGGTTTCTCTCTGTTTCCGTTTCCGCTTCCGCATCCGTTTCCTTTTCCGCTCGGGCAGCTCATTTCGCATGCTGGCCCAGGCGCGTTGCCTTTAATCAAATCAATTTCGCAGCATAGTTTTATGTTCACAATTTGGGTTGGTTGGCTTCAGGTCCTTGTCCGTGTCCGTATCCCTTCGCTCCCGTTGTTTTCATCTGGCGAACGGGTTGCACTTGTAGTCCTAAAGTGTGTTTGTGTGTGAGTGTTGCTGTCGGTTGCACTTCCGTAGTGCGCACGAAAGTATGCAATGGCTTTTTCATCATTTGTCCTGATGGCTCTGCAACGTGGGCAACAAAAGCTGCCTGGATCCTGGCTGCTGATGAAAAACAATTCCTGCTGCTCCTGGCCCGCCTTCGGAGCCCCTTTTCCCTCACAATTGAATCATTTTGCCTTTGGCAACGCCATTTGCTTGGTGCTGCTGCTGCAGTTGCTTAATTCGGGAGCGGCAAGTGTTGAATTTCCATGCTGGCATTGGCATTTTTGTTTATATTTTCATTGAGACGGGGCAGCAAGACGAGCTTGTGTTTTGTTTTCAGCGTTCGAGCATTTTGTTGCCTTTTGTTTTGCTAAGCGATTTGCTTTAATTAAAAACTCAAGTGGCGCCAGGGCATCTCCAGTTGCAGCATCCCCCCTCTCGAAAAATTAGGGAATACGTCTCGGGCTGGGATCGGGGCATCGAAACATCAAAACTTACGCTTCGTACATTTTATTTCCTATGTCTTTTGGTGCTTTTTGTTTTTTGTTTTCCCATTTTACGATGCTGCCCTGGCAGACCGCGAAGACGACACTTCAGAATGCATATTTCAATGCTTCGTTCGGTCTGGTCTAAGGTAATAAAATATTCGCATTGCGGAATTATGAAAGAGCAGCGAATTGGCATCTAAATCTTGTCTAGAAGAGAAGCTGTGCAACGCGTTCCTGGCCCTTCGATTGTTCGGCGCCCATTAAAAACCCCCAACATAACTCCTGTCACCTCTCGCCGCACTCCTGTGGCATATTCCATCTCCTGCATCAAAGGGACGCAACGCAACGCGCAGTGTTCAGTGTTTTTATGGGTCTGGATCATAAAACCGAAACTGAATCGCTCGAGAGAGCTGCGTGAAAATATTTTTTCCTTGGACGCAGTGCGTCTGTCTTCTAAGCCTAGAAGAACTTCTGGGCTGCAATTAAATGTTCCCTTTGAGAGGGCGAGACTACAAAGTCAGGCCAGGCCGTTGGATCTCGTAAAACTATACCAAAGTTCGTTTAACTCTGTGATGGATGGATGGGGATCCGCTCAACTACCAAATCAAACTTATTAAAAAGAGTCGGTCGAAAAAAAAGAAAAGAAAAGAAAAGGCAGCAAGCAAACATCGGCAACAACAAACAATTATTCCGGGGCAAAACTCGAACCATAAAAGCGGGCAAACAATACCGAGGAAAACTTTTACGAGCCTTGGGGAGATCCTTCGAGTTCCTGAAAGCATTTCATTTCGCTAAGACACACACACGCATTTATAGAGAGAATGAGAGGAAGGAGCGAATATCCTTTGGAATGGCACTTCAATTCCGTTTCAACTCACTTTTGTTACCGTGGCCAAAATGGCAATAAATGCATAAGTTTCCGTTTTACGATATTTTGTTTCCATTTTCCTAGACACACAAAAAAAGAAACGTAACTCGCAAACGTTTTCCCATATCGCCAGGTCTAATTATAAATTTCTCAGCCAATTTCTTTGCACGTACTTAGGGTGTCCATGGCACACACGCTGTAAATTGACTGATGTTTTGGCACATCAAAAGTGTCAGGCGGCTGAACGCATGGATAAATAATAAAAATACATTAAAATACCTAAAGTACACATCAAAGTGACATGTGAGAAATGTTTAAGGACCGCTAGTTACAGGGCTGGGCCTCCTGCCTAAAATTAGAAAATAATATGGGTTTAGAAAATATATAAAAATTAGAGTTCCTAGTTTATGGTGGCTGTCTGCACTTAAGGGAATATAATTAGCAAAAGAAATGCACATCTTAAAAGATATTAGCTATTTCTTGCTTAATATAAAATAAATATCTCCTGAGAAAAATATTTGTATTACTAGATATTACTAGATATCTATTGGTACATATGTATAAATATTAATATTACATCAATCTGAAATTAGTAAACATTTTTTAAATTAAAAAAAAAATACCATAAACCCCTTCAGACTCCCAGCTTCCGGTTAATGCTGCAACTTTGTAGCCACAATGAAGGTTTTACCCTCTCCGAAGATAACGATTATGCATAAACATACGCCTCGCCCATCAAACATTATACAATATATTGTGAATATTATTGTTTTGCCGTACAATTTCCGCCGATTTCTAATTTCCGCTGAGTTGCCATTAAAAAAGAGCAAATCCCTTCGTTTTTAGTGCACCACCACAGACGTCGTCGTCGTCGCCCGGGTGTGAGCCTGCTCTGGATAGCCCGGGGGCTGCCATAATAAATGCAATGCTTGCCATAAAAATAAAACACAACAAAATAAAGGAATAAAAACAAAAATGTTATAGTTTTCAGCGAGCTCGGTTCGGTTTCAGCTTACGCTGCTCGAATTTCGCTCCGGCATTTCCACAGCTCTCCTCCAACTTCCACTTCCAATCCCGATCCCGATCCCAATCCCAATCCCCGCTTCGGTTTCAGACCACCACTCACACATTCATTTGTTTTTCGGCGTTCGTGTTTATTATTCTTCGACGTCTTGCGTGCCCGAGCGCCCTTCGCTTCGCTGTTTATGGTGCCGCGTTACGCTTCCTCTTCGGTTCGTTTTCGGTTTTTAGTGGACACGCATTATTAAAAAATAAACAATAATGTATGATGTATACAAAAAGCAGAAACCAAACCGAACCGAACCGAACTGAAGCGTACTCAGGAATCATTTTCAGCTACTCCTTTTTCTGCGGAAACTTTTTCGTGGCAATCGTAAAAAGTCGACTCAAACTGCAAAAGCAAATAAAAAATACATAAAAGTCGCTAAACCCCAGAAGTTCAAGGATGAATAGTCGAATACTCTATGGGATAAGGATAATTTATAGTTATTCCAGTATAACATATTATTTGGGGTCTTTTGATAATAAAATAAATCAATACGAGTCATATTTTAAAAGAATGCGCTTTTATAAAACAATTATTACAAATATCCATATTATAAAGGACTTCTTTTACATCCAATTGTTTAACTATATCATTTTTAAATACAAGACCTTTGGTTTTTGTTTAAATATACAAAAGGCCTTCAAGAGTATTTAATAATTACCCCATTCCCTCTTTAAATTCCACCCACATAAGAGGCTCGAATGAAAATCCGATTATTTTTCAATACTCTTGGACATTTATTAGCAACCAAAGTGGAGGCGCTGAAAGTTCTTCTATGGTTTTGTAGTCTAGGCTGGGCGAAGTGGTTTTCAGTGTTCAACCGAGCTCAAATGAGTGTTCGGCTGCGACAATTAGAAATCAGGGAAAACGAATCGAGAATCGAGACTCAGCGCCTGCCGCATTATCTTAAAACGCGTCGTAAAAATCACATTTCGCATTATAAAAATCAAGCTCTCCTCGGGGTCGGGTTGTGCGGGACACCCAGCTGCTTCCTATATTGTGTTGGGGGACCCACCGAGCCCATCTCAGGCCAAACATCAGCCACTTGGCCTGGTCGTGGGCAACGGTGGCTATAAAATTGGCTTTTACGAGCGCCGGAGCAGAGCTCATTGCTTAAGAGTCCGAGGACACGGACAGGGACACGGATACGGACAGGGCACAGGTAAGCTGGCCCAGGATATCTTGGCCTGCCTGCCGTTGTCTTTTGCCGTCTTTGACTGACTGACAGACATTACAATGATTTTAATGGATTTTATGGCCGAGACAGTGCACCCATATGGGCGCGCTGGGATCGTTGGCATTAAAAATTGTTTTATGCCGCTCTCGCGCTTAAGCATATTGGTATTTTCGAGTTTCTTGCTAATTAAAAAGCGCTAGTTGATAGTCAAAATATTAATTAAATGCCATTTTTTGTTTTATTTCGCAGCGATAACTAGAAAATCATTAGCGAATTCGCTGGAAACCAGATGAGATGAGAATGGACGATCCTAACCTACTGAACGTGACAAAAATAGAAGAAAATGAAGAAAACCCCCGACTTCCGCAGAAATGTTATTTAATATCTAACCAGGCTTTGGCATAATTCCAACGAAATGTGAAACTAATAAACACCTAGAGTATGAACATGTAATCCCCGAAAACATTTTCAAATTGATCTCAAAAACTTAAAACGTATAACATAATTCTTAAAAATTGTAAAAAGCTCTTTGGTGAGCGAACTTATAACAAATCATGCTGTGTCTGTTTACTATTTCATATACCTAGCGTATTGTATATAGCATAGTTAATTGAAGTTTCTCTGCAAGAATAATCAAGAATCTTATATCAATCTGCACAAAAAAGGAAAGTAGCAAGGCACTCGATTATTAAACAAGTAATAGAACTATGCACGATCACTTGAAAGTGTCCAGTAACTTAACTAAAATCCGTTCCTTGAATACCTATTAAAGGTTTAATAGATACGAGATTATCGGCAGCATGAAGCGTGAAGGGTTTACCTTTAATTTCCTAATTTGAACACACATTACGCTTTCTGGGGCTGTGCGCTGCGATGTGAAGAAAGCATGCTGCGGCTTATTTGTTGTTTCTCGAGAACTGATGATCATCTCATGATGATCTGAAAATAGTGTAGGCTAAAGTACACACATTCTTCTTTTTTATACATTACTCAATGTTTTCTCTTGTACAGTTTACAGTTTAACTAAAACCAAATATGTTATGCTATTCAAATTGTAGTGGAATTTATTTGTGTCCGCTTAAGAAAAGAAAACAACGCGAAATATTAGATTAAGGATATTACAACTTAGTAGAAAACACACATTTCAATTTCAATTTTAAATGGAACTCATTGTAAAACACTAAACTAAACACAACTTAAACGGCATCCTAGTTAATTTCAATACAAATGCAAATGCTTCGAAACAAAGGAATAATAAGATAAAACAATTATACATTTATCTTAAATAAATAATTCGCTGTAAATAAACATGGGGTTTGGTGCTCTTTCTTTCTTTCTTTTAATTTTTACATTAATTATAATAGGCTTACATGCCAAAGAGACCCTTGAGGTCATCGATTGTGAGTTTGGAACTCACAGTGGAGCCTGTTAGGACGCCGTTGGCCAGCTCCAGCTTCTTATCCTGCAGCGCTTTGATCCTTTGCTCAACAGTGTCCGCGCACATGAACTTGTAGATAATCACATTCTTCTTTTGCCCCACGCGATAGATGCGATCCTGTGCCTGAGCCTCCAGCTGCGGATTCCAGTGCAGATCGAGGAGCAACAGATGATTGGCACCAATGAGATTCAGTCCCACACCGCCAGCGGTGAGGGAGAGCAACAGGACACGCCTATTATTGTTGGGATCGTTGAACTGGTTGACAATGTCCTGGCGATTCTTCACCGGAACGGCTCCGTTCAGCGACAGCGTCGGCATTCGGTCCTTCTCCAGGTGATTGCGCAATATATCCAGCACCGATGTCCACTGCGACACTATGATTGCCTTGTCGTCCTGGCTCTTCAGTATGTCATTCTTGAGAATGTCCATCACTTTGATCATTTTGGAAGAGGGGCGACTGAGATTAAACACCGGATTGCTGCGCTTCATCACATTCTTGGAGGCCTTGGCGAAGCGTGCCTCTTCTCCCTGCAGCGGGGGCTCATCTTCGCCCTCGTTGGCGCCACGGCTGTTCTGATTGTGGGAACTGGAGTTTGGCGAGGAGCTGGAGGTGTCCTTAATGGCCAACTTATTGAGCTGTGCCAGCAAATCGAGTTCCGGCGAGTCATCGTCGCTGCTTTCATTGCCAGTCTTGATGGCCTCCTCTCCCTCCAGCATCTGGGAATGGGAAATATATATTGTTATTACTAGAGCTGTAAAACTATCGACGATACTATCGATATTATCGATGGTTTTGTGCTCCGCGTCACTATCGATTGTTCTTTTTCACCATCGATACATCGCGTTAGCAGTTAATCAGTAAATTCGTATAAAATTTACAAGTTTTTGCCAATAAATATAATCTTAAATTTGTATATTCTTAAAAACGGACCAAAACATTTTTCTTTAATTTCCAATCATTAATATCAAAAACTATCTTTATATAAAATCTATATGGACAGTAATTGTGATAAAATTTCTTTCATTTTTTTATTACATAAAATCTTATATAAATTATGCCATTTAATTTGGTTTGTTTAAGCGAAGTACATTTTTTAAACCCATTTTATTTTGTCGATAGTATCGATATTATCGATGGTTTGGACTATCACTATCGAAAATATCGAGTAAGGGCACTATCGATGGTTTTACAGCTCTAGTTATTACTGTTATTAATATATAATTATTACTTACCGCATCGATCAGCCCGGGATGGCAGCATATCTGACGTAAACGCAGTAGGAGCACCAGAATTTCATGGGACTTAACCTCCCGCTTGCCGCCGGCCATTCGGGAGAACTTCTCGTGCATTTTGTAGTAGGCTCCATTGGGATCCTTGATCTGGTTGTATGTGGGCTTATTGGCATCGGATATAAAGTTGGAGTCGGTGTCCTTTTCGGCACGCTGAAAGAGAAACTGAGCGAACAGAGTCCGCGAGTACGTCATCACCATCTGGTAGACATTCATCTCGTCCTTGTCCAGCGAAATCTCCATCAGGCGCATCTCCTTGTTGGGCAGGCTATTCAGCTTGCCCTCCGACTGCAGCTGCGCCTTGGTGCGCCTCAACATGAGCGACTTCATCAGCAAATTGAGCCTGTTCTGTCCGCCGGCACTCTTGTTATCGATCCACTTCTTCCACGTGTTCAGATCGTCGAAGGGCGAGCAGCGCAGGAACTTTAGCAGCGCATACACATCGAGCTCCTTGTTTTGGATGGGCGTGCCGGTCAGAGCCCAGCGGTACTTGCCGCGCAGCTCACTAACCGCCATCGAGGACTGCGACTTGTGGTTACGCACCACATGCGCCTCATCCAGTATGATACGGCGCCAGTTGACCCGGAACACGGCACTCATTTCCTTGTGTTCGCGGGCCACAATTTGGTAGGTGGTCACCACGATGTCGTAGGTGCGCAGGTGCTTGCCCTTGGTCTCCCGATTATTGCCGTGGTGCACGCAAACGGTTAGCTTGTTGCGCATCACCTTGGAATTCACCTCGCTCTCCCACTGACGCAGCAAGCTGGCCGGGCACACCACCAGTGTGCCACCTTTGTGGGCTGCAAAATGTTCAAATCAAGAGGGTTTCCCACTAAAAAATGTGATCAGTTTTGAGACTCACTGTCCTTGCGCCCCTTTGAGTTCCAACCCCCCACGCCGCTTTTCCGCCTGTTGTGGTCCTTCTCATCTTCGTCGCTGCTCTCATGATCATCACCGCCGAGGCCGCTTTCCTGGCGATTTTTGCACGCCAGCACGGATGAGATCATGGTCAGCGTCTTGCCCAAGCCCATGTCATCGGCCAAAATGCCTCCACGTGGTAGCTGCTTCTCGCGCCACGACATCCAGGCCAGGGCGTGCTTCTGATGACCCATCAGTTCTACTTTCAGACCACTCGGATCCTCCGCTAGCACCTCGGGGCCTGGGCAATCCTTTAGCGAGCCATGGAGGTCCTAAAATGAAAGAATTGTTAAGAACTAGGAGGGGATGAAGAAGGGAATGCATCTGCGGGTAAGATAAGGAATTCAGGGTTGAAACTTTAATCTTAGCCTGCTCTTGGACAGCCGCCGCACAGTAACTCGTGCCCAGCGACCCCCAAACATGAGCCTGCTAATCAGATATCCGTTCTGACTCATCAGGAAAATATTGAGCGGTTTTTTGAGCGCATAAATATGGATAACCCTTACCTTTAGCGACTCCAGAGTTAGGGCCTTCTGGTTGTTAAACGTGGCCATTCCCTGGGTGCCCGTGTAGACGGGTTGAATCTGATGCACTGCCGCCGACAGCTCGTCCCACTCTGCGGCGTCGCTCTGCGGGGTCTTGGGTGCTGCCAACACCGGCTTGGTTGGCTTGGTTACCTTGATGGCTGGCACCTTGCTCGGCTCTACTTTCAAGCCATTTATGTGCTGCGCCTTGGCATCAATCTCCTTCCGTAGGCCTTCGATGCGTTTTTTGATCTGACTGCCCTTGTCGGGCAGCTTGCTGGCCACCTTTTCGTACAGCTTCTCCGCATCGAGTATCTGGCCGCGCATCTCCAACAGCTTACGCAGCTCTTCCTGGTAGGCTTCCGCACTGATCACCTTTTTGTCATCACTTATTGCTCGGGACTTACGGGAGGCGGCGGCGGGCGAGAGGCGTTGCTTGAGAGAAGCCTCAATCGTGGGCTGGCTGAGGTTCTTGCCCGTCTTGACCACGGGAGCGCCAGCGCTGCTGCGAGGCGAGTAGGATCTGGACGAACCCATAAATGGGGGGGCAGACACGTTCTCCTTATTGGAGCTGACATCGTCATCTGTGCTGGATATCTCTATGGGCGTCTCCCTGTTGCTGAGAATAAGCACATCACTGCCACTGCCACTGGAGTCGTCCAGGGGCGCTGAATCGGCGGCGCCCTGAAATAGGGTTGAGTGCAGGTCCTCCTGGATGTTTCCCGCAAACTGAGAGGTATAGCGTGGTATGTCGCCAGCCTGTCGGAAACCGGCGGCAGCAGCTGTCTCCTCCTGCTCTGCTTCGTCGACGTGGTCGACCTTGTGCTCCTCCGGTTCCTCATTGCTGTACTCTATTTCGCTATCGCCGTCGCTCAGATCTTGGGGACGCACACCCGTGATGCTCATACGCGTGCAGGGGGACAGGGCACGCTGGTCCAATTCATCCTCTTCCTCGCTGTCGGAGACGATGCGCGGCGGACGCAGACGGTTGCGTTGCGTGGTCTTTACAGGCTGACGCACGTCCTCCTCGGACGAGTCCGAATGCTCCTCCTCGGAGTCCTGCGACTGCTCCTCCCCCGAATCCTCGTCCACCTCCGATCCTGTTTCATCTATAACAACGCCCGAGTTCCCGGAGGCGTTGCTATAACGGTTTTTGCGACCGGAGGAGCGACTGGAGCGCCCTACACAAAGAAGGGATCACGGATTAGACCCCCACTTTGATCCACACCGCTCTCTAGCAATCGCTCACCTGAACTTGTGTTGCTGACCACAGCATCCTCCTCCTCCTCACTGTAAAAGGTATCCTCGCTGGACATTTAAAACAATTTATTTAAGCAAAGCCACACGATGCTTGCAAACTCGGCGCCATTTAATTCAGTGCTGCCAACTTAGCTATTTTTCCCACCAGAGCTATCGTTTTTCGATTGACGAATGTTGGATAATTTTAAACTATCGGCTAGCGGGAATTACGGCTACTTCCCAAGCCAAATCTGCATAATTTTATTCAGCAATATGGGAGATATTCAAATACTATAACGTCCACCCTATTAATTAGTAAAGTAAGTTTAAATTTCGAACAAATAATCCATTCAAACTTTTAAATAAGTCACCGGAAAATTGGAGTGTGCTATGGATATACATATAGTTTTCATGCTCTTTATTTACCCTTTATTATTTTAATTATAATTATAACTTAACATCCCAAAACATTGCCACACTGGCTTTTCAGTAATTTAACCGAATTTAGCTGAATTTATCGAAATATTTAAGTTTGAATTGAACAGCTTTTTTATCATTCGATAGGCTTTTAGCCGTATGGAGAACACCCCAAATGTTTATTTGATCGATTCTTGAGACAAGATCCAACCTGATCGCAGACCTGCTATCGAAACTCATTTACCGATTACCACTCGGTTTCGCGTTTAACAACACTGCCCGCGGACTTCTTTAAATTAAGTTTTTCTGCAAACGTCGCAATTGCTTGGACATATCTAAAGCTATTTAAATGCCTCCAGAGGGTAAGTATATAAATTGGCAATTTAGAGCCCTTCATAGCAAAATGAGCCATCTTTCAGAGTTGGAAAGCCCGCACCAGAGCCGGGCAGAGTCACCGCCCTGCTGCAGTGCATCGATCAGAAGTCTTAACAATATTTCGGGGAATTATGGAAACTCACCTATATATCCGTTGGACTTAACCTCAGATGACGATGAGAACTCTGATCTATCCTGCAGTGTTCCAGGTCTGGTAATCTGCCAATTGGCGAACGAATCTGATGAAGTCAGTAATCAGCAGCCGCCTGAACCCGTTGACCTGAAACCTGACCTATCCAGCGGTAGGTACTCATCAAACTGTAGCAACTTCGGCGTTACCTTTTCTTTTATCCTTAGAATACGCTGACGATAAGGATGCAATCTTTGTGAGCGAGTCGGAATATGCAGCAAAGAAGGCGCAAATCGACGAGATGGTCAAGAAGGTGCTGCCCTTGGAGCAGCGTCTGCGACAGTTCGAAGTAAATCCCCCCAGTAACGAGGAGCTGCAATGTGTGAAAATGCAGCTGAAAAAGTTGAACGCGACTCTGGAGACATTGGGGAACTTCCTGGACACGTTGCGCGTTAAGAATGAGGAACCAGCAGCGGCCAGGGTCAAGGAGGAGAAGGAGGAGAACGAGGAAATCGAGCAGCCGCGCTGGTCCAACCTATACTCTGGCCTGAACCGCCATCGCCACAAGGGCAAACACACTTCGGCCGAGTTCTACCAGCACAAGACCAATATCATCAACAGCTTGAAGGTAAAGTAAAATCTACGACTTATTTATAGAATTATATAGTATATTCCAGACCCTGTATGAGACCACCGGGCCAAGACCTACGGCCGACGACCTGGGGGACCAGCCGGCCCTCTTGACGGTTCGCTTGCTGAAGCATCAGTGTGAGAGCCTGCGTTGGATGCAGGTCCGTGAGCGACAGACCATAAGCGGCGGCATCCTGGCCGACGACATGGGCCTGGGCAAGACGCTGAGTATGATCGCTCTAATCCTGGCTTCAGGGGAAGCGAAGCAGAAGAAACGAACGGACAGAAAGCGTGCCTTGGAGGCCAAGTGGACCGAGGAGTTCCAGCGACTTAAGGTAAAGAAAATTCGCAAGTTCCGCATATTCGATGACGAGGACTCGGCGGAGGAGGAGGAGGAAGAAAAGTACGAGCCGCCGCCGCCGAAACGTGTGTGCCGGACTCCCGAAGCAGCGGACTTCTCCGAGTCGGATGAAGAGGACCACGTAGAGAGCAATCGTTACCCAAAGGCGGCCACATTGGTGGTTTGCCCCATGAGCGTGATGTGCCAATGGGCCCAGGAAGTGGCCACCAAGGTGGCACCGAATGCCCTCAGGGTGCTGACATTCCACGGACCGAATCGCCACGACATTGGGATCGAGCTATTCCGAAGCTACGACCTGGTGATTACCTCCTACAGTACCGTGGTCAGTGAGCACAAGAGGTGCGGCAGTAGTTCCTTGCTCTTTGCCGTGCACTGGAACCGGGTTATCCTGGACGAGGCGCACGTCATCAGGAACGTAAAGACTACAGGTTGCATAACAGTCTGTCAGCTAAGAGCACGCTACCATTGGGCCCTGACTGGCACACCCGTCCAGAATCGGGCTGTCGATGTATTCGCTCTGATGCGCTTCTTGGGTGTGCCCAACTTCCAAGACATCCAGCAGTGGCGGCGGTACTTGAACGAAGACATGGCGGGCCACCAGCGGTTGAACTTCATGATCAAGCCCCTGATGTTGCGCAGGACGAAGCAGCAGCTGCAGGCCAGTGGCGACATGCCCGCACTGCCGCCGCTGCACATCGAAGTGATCTGCGTGGAGCTCTCGGAGCCGGAGATGGCTGTCTATCAAATCCTGTCGGCTCTGTCCCAAAAGATCTTTGCTCAGTTTCTGGAGCAGCGGGAGAAGGGCAACCACGACTTGAACTACTACTCCTTGCAGCGGACCCCGCAGTTTATTGCGGGCACATTCGATGACAAGTACATGGAGATCTACCACCGATTTCTGCGATCGCTTGGCTATGATCCAAAGGAGAAAATCCAGGGTATCGTCATCCTGGTCCTCCTTCTGCGCTTGCGACAGTTTTGCTGCCACCCGGGCATGATGCTGGGGGTGAGTACGATTCCGATTCGAAATCCTTAATCCTTAGTCTAGAGCTGTAAAACCATCGATAGTGCCCTTACTCGATATTTTCGATAGTAATAGTCCAAACCATCGAAAATATCGATACTATCGACAAAATAAAATGGGCTTAAAAAATTTACTTTGCTTAAACAAACCAAATTAAATGGCATAATTTATATAAGATTTTATGTAATAAAAAAAATGAAAGAAATTTTATTACAATTACTGTTTATATAGATTTTATATAAAGATAGTTTTTGAGTTTAATGATTGAAAATTAAAGAATAATGTCTTGGTCCGTTCTTAAGAATATACAAATTTAAGATAATATTTATTGGCAAAAGCTTGTACATTTTATACGAATTCACTGATTAACTGCTAACGCGATGTATCGATGGTGAAAAAGAACAATCGATAGTGACGCGGGGCACAACACCATCGATAATATCGATAGTATCGTCGATAGTTTTACAGCTCTACCTTAGTCCCTTAATCCCTAATCTTTCCTCTGCGTAGATGCTGTGTGGTTCGATGACCGCGGAAGAAGTGCAGAACATGAAGATGGATGTCGGGGATGCGGATGGACCCTTGAGGATGGATGTCCTGGCCGAGTTGGATAAGTATCGATCTGGCCAACCCGATAGTGGCGATGACGATGACGACGAAGGGAAGCCAAAAGTTGCCAAATTCAAGCTGAAAGACGTCAAGGATGAGCCATGCGAAGGGAATTACTGGTGGGAAACGAATGATGATGATCAGCCCTCGCCCTCGAGCCACAATTCTTCGGATCCATTGGATGGCGCCCGGGCCCTCAAGCTGCTCAATCCCCGGAATCCCATCTTCGAGTTCGCGCGGCCCTCGGCCAAACTAAAGCTGATTATCGACAAGCTGGAGGAAATACTCACCACCACCGCCAGCGACAAGGTCATCGTCGTCTCCCAATGGGTCACCTATCTGGGCATCATCCGGCAGCGCTTGCAGGATAACTCCTGGGAGACGCTCGACTTTACGGGCCAGCTGAATGCCAAGGAGCGCGAGGAGGTTCTTCGCGACTTTAACGTGGTCACCAATAACAAGCGGGTTCTGCTGCTCTCCCTCACCGCTGGCGGCGTGGGACTGAATCTCAACGTGGCCAACCACCTGCTGCTGGTTGACCTGCACTGGAATCCACAGCTCGAGCGGCAGGCTCAGGATCGTATTTACCGATATGGTCAAAAGAAGCCCACCCATATCTATCGCTACATGTGCCTGGACACAGTGGAGCAGCGCATTAAGGCGCTCCAGGACTACAAGCTAGAGATAGCCAAGGTAGTGTTGCCCCAGGAAGAAGGTGGATTGTCAGCGCGCGGCGGCGGTGGCATCAACCTCGAAGAGCTCAAGAAGCTGTTCTCAATGTGAACAATGTGAAAATGAGACAAAATTTCCATTTCGTTTGGATAACCACAAAGTTTTATTTTATGTTTGTTCAACTTCGAACTGTACAAGTATTATGATTTCATGTGATTTAAAAACCAAAATGTACGAACTTTGGTTGCTTAAGAATATCATGTAGTTTCAGTTTTGTCAATTTAAGTTAAGTTATGCTCTTCGTGTATACATTTCAAATGTAATCGTTTAATCGTTTAATCAAAATTACAAAGACATCATTAAAGTAAATACTTATTCGCTTATTCGCTTATACTTAAGGGTTTTGATTTGCTAACTCAAATGGGAGTGACACTTAAGGGTGGTTCTTAGTAGAGCTGTAAAACTATCGACGATACTATCGATATTATCGATGATGCTGTGCTCCGGGTCACCATCGATTGTTTTTTTCTACTATCGATACATCGCGTTTACAAGTTTTTGCCAATAAATATAATATATAAGTTCTTAAATATAAGTTCTTATATTCTTAAGTTAGGACTGAAACATTTTAAATTAATTCTTAATCATTAATATCGAAAACTATATATATATTAATTCTAAATAGACAGTTATGTGAATTTAATTGTTTTTTTGTTTAATACATAACATTTTTTATAAATTATGCCATTTAAATTGGTTTGTTTAAGCAAAGTAAATGTTTTAAACCCATTTTATTTTGTTGATAGTATCCATATTATCGATGGTTTGCACTATCACAATCGAAAATATCGAGTGAGAGTGTTTTTACAGCTCTACCTAAAGCACATGTAGAAGCTCCTGATTCTCGCTCTATAATTTTAGCGGGAATTATATAAAGATTTGGTTAGAAATATTAATTATTCGCTTATACTTAAGGGTTTTAATTTGCTAACTCAAATTGGACTCGGAGTGACAGTTAAGGTTGGTTCTTAGTAAAAATTCCTATATTTTTAGTTCACTTATGATCTGGTTCTATAATTTTAGCGGGAATTATATTAAGATTTGGATAGAAATATTAATTATACGATCTAGTTGGAGGGAAACTCAGATGAAAAATAAATTAAAAAAGCTTAAATTAAACAATAATACTTGTTTACTACTTGTACTAATTCAGTTTAAGGAACATATTTCTAAAGTAAACTAAGGAATACTAGAAAAAGTACGTAAAAAGTAAGTAACAAAGTTATCGCATTTCTGGCGTCGTCAATCTTAAGATTAATGAGTCAAATAGATGAAAACTAAAACTAAAAAACTAAGAAACCAAAAAGAAGACGGCTGTGATCTTGTATCTTAAATCTTAAGTAACAAAGTTATCGCAATTCTGTCGTCGTAGTTGCTCTTATAACTATTAAAGAAATGATCACAATCTTAAGATTAATAAGTCAAATACATGAAAACTAAAACTAAAAAACTAAGAAACCAAAAAGAAGACGGCTGTGATCTTGTATTTAAATCTTTGTTGGGTTGTTGGTGGCTTAATGCGCGTTTCATGCATATTATAGCTCGTTTGGTCGGTTTTGTGCTCGAGTTTTTAGTGTCCGCTCTACAAACCCCTTGGGGCACAATCAGCAGCGGTACAACTCACCGCTGTGTTGACGTCGCACGTGCCTCCTGAGTGAATCATTGGACAAATAATCCTTTGAACAGTAGCTACACTTGACAAAGCTCTGCCCTTTATGGGCAGTATGTAAATGCCGCCTAAGGCTGCTGTTGTCGCAATATGTAGCCGAACACTGATTGCAGGAATACTCACATCCCAAGCCGTGGGTGCCATGATGGCGCCGTAGGGATTCAATCCGAAAAAAGGCCTTCGGGCAATAGGAACATTGGTGCTTTGGCTGTGTGTGGACGGCTTGGTGTCGCTTGACGCCTCTTTTGTCCTTGAATGTGCGACTGCAATAGGGACACTTAAAGAGCTTCAACTTGATTTGTTTCCTAAAAAAAAAGGTTTAAACATGGGTTAAATATGGGTTTGAGGTCTCCAAATAACGAGCACTTACTTTCCCTGACCCGATGAAGTTGTGTCCTGATTGAATCCACTTTCAGGATGATAGTCACTGCTTGCATCGGTTGCGCTGCTGCTTGTCTGGCTTTGGGCCTCCCACTCGCTAAAAATGTAATTAATTAATTAATTTCAATGATATTCCAAGATGTGAAAGGATGGAAATAGAAGAAGTGCCTCTTATCCTGAATTACTCACTCATCAGCAGGATTCTTATTGCCGGCACGAGGTCTTAGGATTTTATGGAATCTGAAATTGTCTTCTCGCATAAATGATTGTCTGGAGGTAACACTGGTTGGGAATAGAGAGTTAAACTCATATTATATAAGCGGGATTACACACATACCGTTCAGGCATCGAAGGACTCTTGAAACTGGCATCTAAGCTAGTTTCCCCGTTGACCATATCGATATCCGTGTCTTGAGAGTCCATGTCATCTGCATCGTTATGCTCCCGCCGGTGCCTTTCCAGCTGAATGGCATCGATAAATACGGCCGTACATTGACCGCAGGAGAGCGGGCCACCTTCTTCGTGGGTGCGAAGGTGCCGGGTTAAACTACACTTCCGCCAAAAGGTCTGCGAGCAGTAGCGACAGTTGTACTTCGGCTTGGGTGGAGACTGGTGCCGCTTCAAGGCTTTTTTGTCCGTGTATGAAGGCTGGCGCTTCGTAAGATGTTTCCTAAAAAAAAATGCAATTGCGACCGGGTGAAAATGGGCTTTTGGGAATAAATAACGAGCACATACCCGCCTTGCCCCGATGAAGTTGTCTCTTGGTCGAATCCACTTTCGCTTTGCTTTGAAGTCGGATGATCATCACTACTTTCTGTGCAGGAATCGTCGATTTTGTCTAGACCTTGGGGCTGCCACTCCCTAAATAGATAAAAAGTTACTTAAACTCTATGGAAATAGATTATTTAGGGAATACTATACTCACCGCAACAACGTCATAGATTTAATCGAAAGATCCATTCTGAGATTGTCCTCTCCGATAAGAGACTTGCGATGGTCGTAAGAGTACCCAGGCTCACAGTTGTTCCCCCCATTGATAGTATCGACTGCTTTCTCAGTGTGCGTCCGCAGATGCTTTTCCAGCTGATGGGCTTTGCCGAAGAGGGCCGAGCACTGATTGCATTTATGCGAGCCATTTTTGTCGTGAACACGAAGGTGATGTAAGAAGGCATCATTCCTCCAGTAAACTTTCGAGCAAATGGGACACTTGTGGTTCGGCTCGGTGAAGTGGGTGACTTCGTGTCGCTTCAAGTTATATTTCGACGTGTATGAGCGTTCGCAATAATTACACTCGTAGAGCTTTTGCTTCTCCTCGGTATTAGGCAACTGGATTTGTTTGCTAAAAAAATACAAATGTTGGACATGTCCCGACATGATTTCGACAAATCTTATCTAAATTAAATGTACATACATACATAAAAATAAATCATTTTATGCATTCTACTTAAAACAGAAATTCCCATTTGATTCATTCGAAATCCCTACTAACCTTGCAGTTCCATTGGGTGACTGACTCTGCTCCCTTGAGGATTTCGGTGTGCAGAGAATGGAACGAGAAGCGTCACCTCTAGAAGCTTCCTTCTGCGCCACTTCCGGACTAATTGCCATCTGGTTATTCTGATTCTTATCCGGGCTCGACTTCTTCTGGAGATCGTAGAAGCGCTTGAGACTGTAATCGCTCTGCCGCTTGAACCTGTAGGCTTCCTGGGCGGCTTGGACGCACGATAGGCACATGAATTGCGGCTTGCCATCGTTCGGCCCTACGGCGCGATTGGTGCACTCACTCAGGATGTAGGACAGATTCTTCACCGGCTTATCGAGAGTCGGATCACGCACCTCTGAGAATATGTTCACCAGTGTGACACGGTTGTCCAAGCACGTTCGGCACACATTCTCCATTTTTCAATTCAACCTTTACCTCGTGAAAAAGCAAGACAAAATGCTAAAGGCACGCTTCTGCTGAACTCATGGATTGCAAACTACGGTTGTTGATTTGTATTTGCATTAACTAAACTCTCAATCACCGAGCTTTTACTATTTTATTTATCCGATTGCGGTTAACTGCGACGTTATTGAAGAGCGTGGCTGCACAATTATGTGAATGAGTGCAAGTGTGTGAAGTTCGAAAAACCGCGCACTCGTTGAGCACATGGGTGTAGCGGAGGGGTCGCTATACATACATTACTATGAGTGCGAGCAGGCAAGCAGCTTAGAAACTTTTCGGTGTACATTTGTGTGTATGTGTGTGCGTTATACTGTGCGTGTGCGCCAGAGTAAAACAAATCTTGGCACAGTTTTACAGTTAGTTATGTTAAATCTAAAATGTCACTTGATAAATACATAAATGGCTAATTACTACTAATCCGAATAACCAAAAACAAACCTGTGAATACAAAATTTTAACAAGTACACAATGGATATTTTGCAGTCTGAATAATTCTAGTTTCTAATTTACATTTAAGACACTTTTAAGTAAACACTTTTTAATCAAAACAGAAACAACTTTTTATTTAAATAAAATAAAAATTTAATATATTAATTATAATTATTATTTTTAATTATTTTGAAAACAAAACAGCAGCGTACATATATTTTCAGTGCTCCCATGTAAACATTACGGCCAACGCCACTGCTCACGTGCAAAACTACCACGAGTTGGCAGGGCCATCAGCTGTTTCCTATTTGGAGTCCGGAAATCTGTCTGTGTGTTAATGAATATTACGCCGATTGATGGACAAACTATTAGTTATGTGAGTGGCGTCACAACGAGCGCTACTTTCTGCACCCCTCAATTTCTCGCTAGCCTGGATATATTGGGTCGTATCGCTTTGCGGTCACTGAATCGCATTGCACAAAACCACAGCTCATTGGCCGCCGCCTGTGGGAATCATTTCAACAAACGCCACTGCAGCAGCACATCTGGGACAGGCAACCAGGATACCCGGAAAATGCTGAGCCAACTACCTCTCTACGCTGGCGGCGAGATTGTCCGTGGATTCGGACGCGGCTCCAAAGAGCTGGGCATTCCAACAGGTTGGTGGCGCTGTGCACTGAGGCCCGAAGGTCATTGCTAATTGATAACCGAAACCACTTGATTTTTCCGCGCTGTTAGCTAACTTCCCGCTGGAGGTGGTTAAATCCCTGCCGGAATCGCTGCCCACGGGTGCGTACTATGGCTGGGCGAATGTGGACAATGGACCCGTTTACAAGATGGTGCTCAGCATCGGCTGGAATCCCTTCTATAACAACAAGGAGAAAAGCGTGGAGACGCACATGTTGCACGAGTTCAATTGCGACCTGTACGGGCAGTTCCTGAAGATCTGCATAGTGGGCTACCTGCGACCGGAGCGCAGCTTCGACTCCCTGGAATCCCTGATAGCCGCCATTCAGGACGACATCGCAAAGGCCAAGGGACTGCTGGAAGAGGCCGATAAGGCCAAGCTGAAAGAGGCTCCATTCTTCGTCGAGAAGCTCTGAAGGAGAAGCTAATATTATTATTCCAGAAGCTATCTTATCACTTAATTAGCACAATGTACATAGAATTCGAATATCGACCCAAGTACTTAAGCTGGCGGCTGTTTGCATTAAATTCCGACTCCCTCATCATGACACCAACAAATCAAAGCTTTCTCGTTTACATTTTCTTTAGGATTTTATATCAGATTTGACTAGCCCCTTTGGACACTGCTATTCCTAGCCAAGATTGTGAATCATGATACGATGGGCTGTGGGTGATGTGCAGGTGTTTAGCAACACAATAGCTGTTCAATGTCTTTAATGTACAAGAAATCATGTACATTCATTAGTATGTATGTATTGGTTAGGGAATGCAAACACAAATGCTTTAACTTTTCTACGAGTTTTATTTTATATTTGTTATTAAAGTTTGAACAGGCTAAACCACTTAAAATCAAATATAAAAAATGGGAATTTTTATAAGCACATAATAATAAAATTAATACACCAGTTTATCAATATTTGTTTGTGTTTTAAATTGGATCCCAATTTAAATAAATAGTTGTCGTTTTTAAGCTCACCTATCGATCAATCAAGCAAACACCAACTATCGATAGGCACTACCGATCAATATATGGCTTGATCACCGATTTTCCGACCCCCGCCCCCGCACAAAATTAAGCTGCGCGTGCGAAGCGTGCGAGGATTTTTCGTGTATAAAACCGTTGCGTAAACCAACAGGTAACTCAGATCGCCGCCAGCTGCCCCAGAAACTGCAAACATCGATCTAATTACCACATTGTACGCATTTCCCAGCAGCAACATGTCGACGGCACAGCAGCAGCAGCAGCAACAGCAGCAGCAACATGTGCGCGTGGTCGAGCAGCAGCAACAGGTGGAACCAGCTGAAGAGCCCGCGACCTCCACCTCGATGAGTGCTGCTCCGGAATCCATTTCGGCCAGCAAGGAGCTAACCGGTTTGACCCATGAGTGTGGCGTGTTCGGCGCCATTGCTTGCGGGGATTGGCCCACTCAGATGGACATAGCGCACGTGATTTGCCTGGGACTGGTGGCGCTGCAGCATCGCGGGCAGGAATCCGCAGGCATTGCCACCAGCGAGGGCAAGTGCTCCAAGAACTTTAACGTGCACAAGGGCATGGGCATGATCAGCACTCTGTTCAACGATGACTCGATGAAGAAGCTACGCGGCAACCTGGGCATCGGGCATACGCGCTACTCCACCGCTGGTGCCTCAGAGGTGGTCAATTGCCAGCCCTTTGTGGTGCACACCGCCCACGGGGCACTGGCCCTGGCCCACAATGGCGAGCTGGTGAACAACGAATCTCTAAGGAGGGAGGTCTTGGCCAGGGGCGTGGGATTGTCCACCCACAGCGACAGTGAGCTGATCGCCCAGTCCCTCTGCTGCGCTCCTGAGGATGTCTCGGAGTTGGATGGTCCCAACTGGCCGGCCAGGATCAGGCACTTCATGATGCTGGCCCCGCTCTCCTATTCGCTGGTCATAATGCTGAAGGATAAGATCTACGCTGTGAGAGACACCTACGGCAATAGACCGCTCTGCATTGGAAAAATCGTTCCGATCAACGCTGGACATGGAAATCGAGTGGATACACCCGCCGACGGATGGGTGGTGTCCAGCGAGAGCTGCGGCTTCCTCTCCATCGGAGCCAGGTATGTGCGAGAGGTGGAGCCCGGCGAGATTGTGGAGCTCACCCGGAGTGGGTATCGCACGGTGGACATTGTGGAGCGACCGGACTTCAAACGCATGGCCTTTTGCATCTTTGAGTACGTGTACTTCGCCCGCGGCGACAGTATCTTTGAGGGTCAAATGGTCTACACAGTGAGGCTGCAGTGCGGCCGGCAGCTGTGGCGCGAGGCTCCCGTTGAGGCGGACATCGTTAGCTCCGTTCCCGAATCGGGGACAGCGGCGGCGCATGGATATGCCCGGGAATCGGGCCTTGAGTTCGCCGAGGTTCTCTGCAGGAATCGTTACGTGGGCCGCACTTTCATCCAGCCATCGACCCGGCTGCGGCAGCTTGGAGTGGCCAAGAAGTTTGGAGCTCTGTCGGAGAACGTGGCCGGCAAGCGATTGGTCCTTATCGATGACTCCATCGTGCGGGGCAACACCATTGGTCCCATAATCAAGCTGCTGCGGGACGCAGGCGCTCGGGAGGTGCACATCCGCATAGCCAGTCCGCCGCTGCAGTATCCCTGCTACATGGGCATCAATATACCCACGCGCGAGGAGCTGATTGCGAACAGGCTGAACGCCGATCAATTGGCCAGACATGTGGGCGCCGACAGTCTGGCCTATCTCAGTGTGGAGGGTCTGGTTGAGGCCGTCCAGCAAAAGCATCGGGATGCCCGGGATGCCGGTGGGGATGGCAAGTCCAAGCCCACGGGACATTGCACCGCCTGCCTCACTGGCGAGTATCCCGGTGGACTGCCAGACGAGTTGAGTTGGTAATCCTTCTTATGAAACCAGTTTTATTACTCTCTCTTGCCCACCAACCACACACACAAAGTAGAACGAACGCTTGCAGTATCAAAAGCCATTGAGGGCACGGAATTGCTGTCACAAATTTTGCATTTGCATTTAGCCTTTCCCAGCATTACACAGACCCAGACTCACTCACACCCATTCCTATTTACACTCTCTCTGCCCTCTTAGATCCTAAGTGAACGGCCATCGAGCTCTCCCAGAACTAAAACTAACTACATAGTACAAAATATAGCCCTCTATGTTGCCCATCTTGAGTATATACATATATAAACGTTCTTGATTCAGAATGTCAACAATGAAGACATTTAGAATAAGAAAAACCTCAATTCGAGTATTTTTCTTTGGGCGGGCGACCTTGAGGATATGAAATTACATATACCTATCGAATAGCGCTCGGTGCAGGTGCAGTGCAGGCCAAGGTATGTTCAAGCAGCAAGTCTCTTGGTTACGCCTCATTTCATATGCAGATCATGGACAAGACATGCGTCACAGATAGTCGGAATTTATTCTTATTTATATTTATTTTTAGGACTATACTATACCATTTTAAGATCAGTTAAATTCAGGACTCTAGCATGTTCTCAAAGTCCTTCAGTTCCAGTTCCCTTTCGATGACCTGCGTGTAGAGATTGTCTAGTGTTTCCTGCATCCGCTGCTTCAAAGTGGCATTTTGGATGGAGGCAATTTCAGTGGACTTCTGAGACTGCTGCGCTTTCAGGTCACTTATCTGTCGCGTCAGTTGACTGATCTTCTGTTGGACCTGCTGCTGCGTGTACTGCGGCTGTGGCTCGTCCATAAACTCCATGTTCTCGAACTCCTCTCGCTTGTAGAAGCCACTGGGAGCAGCCAGGTTTGAGCTGGAACCAGCGGCACTCAGTTTAGGGCTGCTTGGTTCCTGACCAAACATGGACTTGCTGAACTCATTCTGCTCCATTTTCATGCCGCCAGCACCCGTTTGGCTGCCACTGGCGGCGCCAAAGAAGTCGGACATGCGCGAGTCGTCGGCTGAGAGGCGTGAGGAATCCTCCAGCTCCCTACGTTGTCCGGTTGGGTTTCCCCGTTCGGGTTCATCTTCGTCATCGGTGGTGGACACCTCCTCGCCGAAGATGTCATGGGCGGCCACGCCCATATTGGGCGCTCGATGGGTGGGAAAGTTGCTGGTCTCATCGTCGTCGGACTCCACATTGATATCCCGCTGCGAGCTATTCTCCATGATGCCAGCCTTATCGCTGGCATGCATGGTGGTCTCATCCTGCATATCGTCGTCGGCATCGTGGTAGGGCTTGATGTCCGATTGATCCAGGTCATCCATGGGCTTATCCTCCTCATTGATGATCTCGTAGTCCACCCGGACGGCTTCGTTGTCGATGCGCAGCAGGTGCTTCACTTCCTTTTCGATTTCGGGGGCTTCAACGTTTTTCTTTTTCAGAGTTTTCCGGAATCGACGTTTCCTCACATTCTTGCAGGGCGGCGTAATGCCGTGCGGGAACAGATACTTCTTGTCCACCTTGTTCGGGTCCTTCTTCTTATTCTTGTTGGGTGATTCCTTCTCCGTTTCGTCATCGGGATCCTCCTTGCAGACGAGTATCTGGCAGATGTCCGCCGATTTGTAGAAGCTCTTATTATCGATGGTCTTGTAGCTCTCCACCACGGTGGGCAAGTCCACGAGCTTCGCGTACAGCAACTGGTCATCCAGGCGGACCGCGCCATACCGTAGATCTTGGTCCAGTTGAATGGTCAGTCGATCCTTGACGGTTCCGGCATTTATGGCCTCATGAACGTTGTCAGCCAGTTCCTAGGGATTGCAGGTGAGTTAACTATTGGCCCCGGCATTGGGTAAACCTCTTACCTTGGGTATGCGCATAATGAACTGGCTTTCCAGCTCCACGCCATCCTCCCGCGGCTTATGCTCCCCTTGCTTGACCTTATCGCTCTTCTTTTCAAACATTTTAAAACGTTTTAATGGCCCAAAAACGCGATTTTTCCAGAAGTAAACACATTTGTGTTTGTCAATCCAAGTCTTTAAGTGTTGAAAAATGGCTGCCAATGGAGTTGTCACGATTTGTGTAAAGTGTCAACCGATTAATTTTTCATTTTAATTTCTACTGCGATAAAATTAACTACTTAATAAACTACTAAATACATAATTACTTAATTAATAAATATTTTCGTGTTAACATACCTTTAAAAAAAAAATTACCAAAAACTTGCCAGTCACGAGGTATTCGTGCGCTGCCCAACACTGTTCGTGACAACGGTGAAATATCGAATTGTGAATTGTCATAACCAACCCTGCTCCAATTTCTTCTCATCCCTTTTGCTATGACGGAAAACACGAATTAATGCGGATTTTGATTAGTTTATAACATAGAAACGCATAGAAATTGTATTAATTAGTACTCACGTGAGTCGAAGGGGAGAAAGCGAGGCGACGACATGCAGGCAAAGAGAATGCTGGCCGGTCTTTCGGCGCTTCTGCTCTTGAGCACCTGCTCGGCGCTGTACGAAGACCAGATCAAGAAGTTCGACTGGTGAGTGGCATGATAAATGACCATTGACCCGGCCCCGGCGCTAATCCGTTGGTTTGCAGGCGAGGCGTGAATGTGGGCGCTTTGCTGCAGTCCCGCGTGGACCTCAACCACTTCCAGCCGCGCATCCTGCTCAGCACGGACGAGGGTGTCGTGGCCAGTGTCTGCGTGAAGACCGGCGAACTGGTGTGGCGCCAGGTGCTGGAGCAGAAACCGCGCGGCGACATCAAGCTGCTGCAGGTGAGCGGCTTTTCGGACGACAGCAGTGACACGGCCGCCGCTCCTATTGGCAGCAACCTGGGCTTCGATATGCTCACCGTCCAGGGACATGCGCCGGCTCTGGTGCGCGGCTGGAATACCAATATGGGTGCCCTCGAGTGGGAGTGGTCCACCATGCCGCTGAACACGGAGCGGGCCCAGGATGGCCTGTGGTTCTATAGCAAATCGGTGCTGTACCACGTGGTGCCCACCTGGCGGAGCCACTTGGAGGTCACTGCCTACTTTGCCAGTTCGGGCCACAGCACTGGCAGCACCAGCAAAGTAATGGCCTCATGGATCACGCCCGAGAGCTGCCTACTCAGCGGCACGTACTACATCTGCGTGGAGGGCAAGCAGCTGATCAGCCTGGATCTGGTGTCCAAGAGTGCTCAGGCATTCCGCAACACCCTTGAAGTGGAGCCCAAGAGCAAGCTGCAGGCCTTGGCGGTAAGTTGAACAATTGATTTCTTTTGATATTTATTTATATATTTATTTATATATTTATTTATATATTTATTTATATATTTACTTATATATTTATTATTTCTTTAGGGTCTCAATGGCGTGGTGATTGCGGATGGCAAACTCGTTAGTGTCAACAAGGACCAGTCCGTCTGCAGTGGTCTGCAAAGCTCCAGCTACGCAGTGGGCAGCTTTAACTACCGCAAGATCCTGGCTTATGCGGATGTGACATCTGGAGTGGGTTCTAAGCCTTTGAATCTCTTACCCAAATCACTAAATTATAATTATTATTTCCCCAGATTCTTAAGATCAATGCCGTTTATCTGGACAACTGCTCGCCGGCAGCTGAACTCGAGCAGAGTCTGCCCTTCCCCGAACACTTTGGCTCGCCATCGCTGAACAGCTTCGACTGCAAGCTGAAACGCAACGGCGAGGGCAAGGGCTGCCTGTTCCTGTTCAGCACTAGCTCCGAGTCTATACTGGCCGTGCAGCAAGGACGCATTCGGTGGTCGCGCGAGGAGGCTCTGGCCAATGTGATCGATACGCAGTTTGTGGATCTGCCGCTGGCCGACACGGAGGGCACACTGGAGAATGAGATGAAGGGCAAGGCCGGTGAGTGTTGCTTTAACTTTAATTTAACTTTAACCTTAATTGATGCGCTAAATGATTTATTCTTAAAATTGCCCAACAAAGTGGATTTCACAAGTTTCGAGAGTAAGTTAAAATGCAAAGAGAAAACTTACGAGAATGTTGTATATTTTGTTTTATATCCTGATTGTTTTCTTTAATTGTTTTTTGTATAGTTTATTATTTGTTTGTTAGTGTAATATGTTCTATTTATTTATTATAACATATCTTAATCATCCCTAAACAGGAGACATTGTCAGCGCCTTTTTGCGACGCATCACCACTCAGGCTGTCCAAATCCGAAGCCTGTTCCTTCATGTCATCGGTCTGGGTCCTCCGCCCACGGCCACTCAGCGAGCTGGCCTGGTCCGTGACTCCTTTGGCCTCCACAAAATGCTCGTGGTGCTCACGCGCTCTGGCAAGATCTTTGGCATTGACAACATCTCGGGCAAGCACCACTGGCAGCTTTATTTGCCCCATGTGAATGGCTTTGACAATGCCGAGCAGATGCGTCTGATTATCCAGCGATCGGCCAAGCACTTTCCCCTCCAGCCGCTCTGCACCATCTTGGCCAAGGATGTGGTAAGTCTAAGGGAAACTACTCTGGTTTATTAACCAACTTGGCACACACCCAACTTACCATAGGTAACTGGCAATGGAGTGCTCTATCGCTTCAATCCCATCATAGGCCAGGCCTCGGAGGGCGGCCTGCTGCAGCTGGACTACAAGGTCAAGCAGGTGTCTCTGCTGGGCGAAACTGAAAAGGATTTCGTCAAGGGCATACTCCTATTGGATGCTGCCAACAAGGTCCATGTACATCCCCCGCATGCCACGTCATTGGTAAGGCACTATACTTGTAGGGTTGAATATTTATAGAGTTTCCTTTGAATTTCTTTGGGTTTTTTCAGGCGGATGGCTTGTATCTCTATACAGCCGATGTGAAAACCTCCGAGTTAACGGGCTACTTTGTGAAACATGCGGGCGGAGTAAGTAGACCCACTTTAAAGTTAATAATAATAAACTTAATAAACCATTTCCGCCAGCAACTGTCAAGCACACACATTTGGAACGTTCGCCTGGGCGGCCACAATTCCGAGCAGCAAATTATCGGCGTAGCTGGCAAGAATCCCATCGAGCATGTCCACTCCCAGGGCCGAGTGCTGGGCGATCGTTCGGTGCTGTACAAGTACATCAACCCCAATTTGGTGGCCTTTGTTACCCAGGCGCCGGATGCCACCCACAAATGTATGTATTTTAATATATTTTAAACCATTAACTTTATATTAATGTCCCCCTTAGCTGTTCTCAATTTGTATCTGGTTGATGTGGTCTCTGGATCTGTCATTTTCACCATGACGCATCGCAAGGTGCGCGCTCCCTTGAGCATTGTCCACTCGGAGAACTGGCTTGCCTACTCCTACTTTAACGAGAAAGTGCGACGCACAGAGATAAGTAAGTAATTACAAGCAGATTATATTTATTATTTAACCCAGGGAGTCAAACCGAATCGTATTTCGGTTCCGGTTCCGGTTCTGGTTCTGAATTTTAATCGGTTCTGTTTCGGTTCCGGTTCCGGTACTGGTTCCGGTTTGATTCCCTGGTTTAACCTTTATCTAACCGTTTAAAGCCACCATTGAGCTGTACGAGGGCAAGTCGCAGGCCAACAGCAGTGTTTGGAGCTCCTTGCAGGCTCCACCCATGCCCCTGGTAGAGCGTCAGTCCTACATCATCCCAACCATTGTCGAGGCTCTGAGGGAGACGATCACAGAGCGCGGAATTACCAACAAGCATGTGCTGAGTATGTATATTTACATATCATATTTAATTAGTTATTTATTACCAACTCTGTGTACTCTTAGTTGGCACTTCTAGTGGCTCCATTGTGGAAATGCCCTGGCATCTGCTGGACCCGCGACGACCCATCGCTTCCACGACGCAGGGTCGAGAGGAGGGAGCCATTCCCTACATACCCGAGTTGCCTTTGCCAACGGAGAGCCATATTAATTACAACCAGACGATCGCCCGCCTGCGTAATATTTACACAGCGCCCAGCGGTCTGGAGAGTACCTGTCTAGTCGTCGCCACGGGCTTAGGTAGGGATTTAGTTATAAACTTAGTTATAAATTATACCAACTATGCCTTTATTTCTTTTGCAGATTTGTTCGTTACGCGCGTGGCGCCATCAAAGACGTTCGATTTGTTGAAGGAGGACTTCGACTACATATTGATTTCCATAGTGCTAGTCGCGCTCACATCGGGCTCGTTGATTGTTAAGCATTTAGCGTCGCGTAAATTGCTCAAGCAGGCGTGGAAGTAGGCGTGGAAGTGGGCATTATTATAAAATAATTGCTTTATATACATATACAATTTTACTGCGACCAAATACAACAAACAGAAGAGGAAAAGAGGAAGGAATAAAGAGAGCAAGAGCGCAAGATCGCAAGAGCGAAATTGATATATATTATAACATAATTTTTGGTAGCTGCATTACATACCATAATGCGATTGATAACACCCCCCCTTCTCAACGCTAAGCCTAGGCAATTATTTATAAATAATTATATAGAGTTAAAAACATCAAATAATTATAATTAGCTGTTGAAGAGGTTTTCATTGCATTTTGCATTTTGTGTTCCTTAATTTCCTGTACGTTTCAATTTCCATTTATGAAAAGATATCAGCATTGAAAGTGTGTGTTTTAAAAAGTGTAGTTAATAAAAGCATTTGTAAAGGATGATAAAGGTAAAATAATAAAAAAGAAGTTTTTCATCGAACTAAATGAGTTGATTTAATTTAAATATTAAAAATATATAAACTGGGCCAAGTTAAAATCGGAATTTACCGCCGATAATGTTAGCTTTTATCGATTGTAGAAATCGGTATCTTTATAGCTTATTTTTTGGAAATTCTCAATTATTCCCCTATTTAACAGATGAGTAAAAACTAATTAAATATAAATCTTAAAATTGTTTATTATTTTATTTAGAATCCAGATGCGGCTACATTTTAGAGTTTTCCAACACTACGACATGGTTCACCTGCAGCTGATTGAACAGCTGTTTTGTCTTCTTCTTTCCGCTGTGCTTTACTAATTTAAAGCAATGGCACTGCGTGTTTTTGGCTTAAATTTAGTGAAAACTAACAGGAATCTGCTACAAAATGGATTCAAATCACCTGTCATTCCCTCGGGCCATATGGTAAGCAAAAAATATATTGCCAAAAAGCGTAAATACTCTGAAATGGGCCACATTCAAACTTACCCCTCCACCGTTTGCATAACTCGACAGGCGGCGGCGGCGGCTCCATTCGCCACCGAAGTGACCGTGCAGGCTGCTCCGGCGGCTGTCCAGAAGCAAAAGGTCAGCAAGGCCATGCGGGCGTACCTGAAGAGGGCCAATGAGCACGACGAGTTCATGAAGACCCAGCACCTGGAGTTCCAGATAGGCAAGCGGCACCTGGCCAACATGATGGGCGCCGATGCAGAGACTTTTACCCAGCAGGATGTCGATGTAAGTAGCAAGGCCAGGGAAAGCTAGAAAACCGAAATATAATGCATTTACGATCTGCAGGAGGCAATATCCTATCTATTTCCCTCTGGCTTGTACGATCCAAAAGCCCGGCCTGCCATGAAATCTCCAGATGTAGTCTTCCCGGCACGCAAGGCCGCCGAGTTCGACGAGACGGGCAGGCCGTTCCACAGCATGTTCTACACCGGCAAGCCCAACTTTTTTCAGCTGCTGCATGTGAGTTAAAATTGATATTTAATTAAAATTTTGTGTGATTTAAGATGTGTTATTTCTAGGATATTGTAGAGGAAACCAACAAGCTGGCGGATTTGGAGGAGCGCATGCTGCGTCGCGGCAACAAGCCCGATGAAAACCAGAAGCTGTAAGTTTTTCGCTGTTTAATCTGATAAAGTTGTTTGTACAGATGTTTACTTATTCCAGTGAAATCGCTGGCTTTCAGCTGGTGCCTAAGGATCAGCTGGAACTCCTGCTGGTGGAGAGCATTGCGGATATCGAGTACGGCAACTTTTGCAACTCCATGGATCGCCTGATCGCCTCGCCTTATGCTTACAAGAGCAAGGCCTTCATCGAACGCTTTCTGAAGCCGCTGATGGATCAGTCCAAGCAACTGGAAGTGCCCAAGCCCAAGATCGATGGGGAGGGACGTCAGTATATAACCACCTACGAGTGCCTGCGCAAGACAGCGAGAGCTGATGTCACTGTCCGACTGCCGGGCACGGGGAAGATCACCATTAATGGCAAGGATATCTCCTACTTTGAAGAGGAAAACTGCAGGGAACAGGTGAGTCTCTAAGAGAGTTATAATTATTCCGTCCGTCCGGTTGTAGTTTAGTTTCTGCTGATCCCAAATCCCCTATAAAGCTTTTCCGACTCAAATTCATAACAATAGATATAGCATATAGTTTATTAAGAATATAATTTGCATTAAATTATGATGTATAGTATGTATGGATGTACACGATTCTCTGACGACAACGCCAAAACAACACAGCCTGAAACCAGCCACAAATCAATCCTGCCAACTGCTCGCCTCTAGTTTAACTAATCGCTAGCTATAGTAGTATCTGTATGGATAATAGTATGGTGTGGTATATGGCTATATAGCGCATGTATGTATAGGGCGCCAGGCGCATCGATATCAAAATTTCTTTAACTACAACTCGCTGCTACGATATAATATCAACAATGTTCTGGATTTTGCTGGGGGTCTCTCTCATCGACTCATCGACCCGCCACCGCCTTACGTCTATGCTTTATAAATATGTATTCCGAATCGGAGTATCGGAGTGTGCACTAAATGCTACTGCTACTTGCGCAGATTCTGCTTTTGCTGATTGGAGATGACAATCAGCAGCTTGTCGATCACCTTGCTGGCCTGCTGCTGCTGCGAAATGAGCGCCTGCTTCAGCTCCTGTATCTCCTGGGTGAGGAACTCGATCCGATCCGCATTGTCATCGATCTTGGTGGTCAGCGTTGTGAACTGGCCCGCATCGGGATCGGCATCGGGCAGAGCGTAGCCCGAGGTGGTGCAGCCATTATTATTGTTGTACTTGTTCTTGTACGACAGATAGTTCTCGGCGGGATTCTTCGAGGAGATTGTGTGCCCGAATTGCTTGCGCATCTTGCCCACCTCGTAGGCCTTCATCAGTATGTCTCTGGGCAATCGCTTCTCGCTGGGATTCAGCGGCTTGACACACAGGACCACTCGGTAGGCTTGCGGCGAAACCAGCGCTGTGTAGTGGAGCAAGTTGCGCAGCCAGGTGGGCAGGTAGCCATTGAACAGGGCCGACTCTATGTAGCTGATCAGCTTGGTCTGACGCACCAGCTTGGATAGGCCCGCTGTCTTCTTCAATCCCTGGATGTCGTGCACGGCTATGCCCACCAGCAGGTTCATCAGGATGATGGTGACGAAGAGCAGGAACAGCACGAAGGTGATCTGCGCACTGACCTCGAGGAGGAAGGGAGGATCTTTGCCATCGGGATCGTTAATCAACAGAGACAAGTCCTGTTCCCCGATCATCATCACCAGCACCGTGATGAATCCCATAAAGGGATTGGCAAACGACGAAGATGAGGGAAAGATCACACAGAAACTGATGGTGAACCCGATTAGCATGCAGGAGTAGGCCATAAATAGCTTGGCGAACTCTCCCTGGACCCTCGTGTACATGGCCACATAGACATCGAAAACCGGAAGCTGTCCTATCATCAGCATGAGATTCGTCCAACCCAGGAGCACCGCGAAGGCGCCTATGTGATTCTGGAACGTGTACGTCTGCTTGGTGTAGATATAGGATATGACAAAGACGCTGGTGATCACGAACCACTCCATGATGTTCTCCACTTGCGTCACGTAGTGTCGAAACGAGGAGTAGCCCGTTATCCCGTAAAGTTTCCGAAATATTTCGACTATGGTGATCGCCACCAGCACCCACCACTGCATCTCCATCACGAAGGGGTTGTTCCTCAGCATATCGCCCAGGATGGACTGTTTCTGGCACAGCTCCTGCGCCTGGATAGTCGTGTTGTCGTCCTTGCTGCCATTGTAGCAGTTGTGGGCCAGGGCTGTCAGCACGTAGAGCGTGAGGAAGAGCACGAAGCTGAAGCAGAAGATCAGCCTGCCGATGTAGTACTTGCGGATCTTGCCCCACTTGATGTACAGGAAGGAGGAGCAGAGCGGGTGCTCCAGGATCTCCTTCTGGCCCTCGTCGACGAACGTGTTCAGGTAGCTGATCTCGCGCGGATGACAGTGCTGCAGCAGCTGACGAAAGTCTAGCTCCAGCTCTACCTCACGGTTCACGGGGTCCTAGAATAATAATGGTTAGATCTCTCTCAAACTATAAAGAATTTATCCTGAACCCACCTGCGAGTGATGCAGCGTGATGGCCGCGTCCAGCTTCTGCCTGATCATGGCCACCGAAGCCGGCGTCTTCCGGGTGATCACGTTCAGCGCGGAGGTGCCCTTCTTGGACTTGGTGGTCACATCCGCCCCATGGAATATCAGCATCTCCACGCACTGCACCAGGCCGTCCAAGGCGGCCAAGTGGAGAGCCGTAAACCCATAGATATCCTTGTGGTTGACATTCGCACCCCATTGGATGAGGGTCTCCATAATGTCGTAGGCATTCTCCGACTTTCCCACTGCCGCATGCAGGGGCGTGCGATGATCAAAGTCCTCGGCATTGGCATCGGCATTGCCGTTCCTCAGCAGAGACTCGACGCACTCCAAGCTGGAGGTTCTGGCCGCCAGATGGAGGGGCGTGAAGCCTCGGTGGTTCTTTAGCTTGGCATCCGCTCCCTTGGCCAGCAGAAGGTCCACACACTCCACATTGCCCTCATCCGCTGCCAGATGCAGGGCTGTGGACTCCTTTTCGCGGATGCAGATCCGCACATTGGCATCCGCATTCGGGGCGTTCAGCAGAGCCTCCAGGCACTGCAGGTTGCCCAGATCGGCGGCCAGGTGAATGGCATTGGTGCCATTCGGCTTGAGCGAGTTCACGTCGGCGCCCTCGCCAATGAAGATCTGCAAGCACTCCAAAGCATTCGATCTCACTGCGCAGTGCAGCAGGCTCTCCTCGCAATTTGGTTTGTTAGTATCCTTGGTTATGTCGGCGCCATTATTGATCAGGAACTTGGCCGCCTCGGCCGCATTTCCAAAGGCGGCGCAGTGCAAGGGCGTGTAGCACTTGGACTGCAGATTGACATTCAGGCCCTTGGCCACCAGGAGGCCCAGCGTGGCCAGGCAGCCACTGAAGGCGCCCAGATGCAGGGCGGATATGCCATTCTGATCGCAAAAGTGGAGCTCGGCTCCCGCCTCCAGCAGATTCTCGATCAGGTCCCAGCGCTTGAGGTAAGCGGCCCACAGGTAGCTGAGATTCTTCTCCAGCTTCGAGGCCGCCTCGAAGTGCGTCCGGATGCTCTCGGCCACCACGTTGCCCTGCTCGATGTCCTCGAAGAGGCGCACACGGCCTGCGGCACTCTTCATCTGGTCGATGAGGCTTATTCGCAGCGTGTCGTTGCATATTTGCACGCTCAGCTCGCTGGTCGGCTCCTCGAAGCTGTCGTACATGCTCGGCGCACTCTCCGCCGGCGGTGACGGTCCACACTCCATGTATTCGAATTCTCCAGCGGTCGGGTACTGGGCTTCGATCATGGCGTCAGTGTTGTTCCGCCATCGCACCATCAGGTTGGGTGGAATCGATTTGAAGCTGTTCAAGGAAAATGGGAATACAGTTAGTGGGGGAAGGTGATTCTTGAAGTTAAATGGGGTTAATCTCGACTTTAATAGTATATAAATTATAAAAATATAATATAATTGAAGTTTAGTTATGAAGTTAGGTGGGATCTCTTTAAAAAATAGCTTAGAATTTAAAATTATATATTTTGTATGCAGTCTTAGAGCTCCTAGCGAAGTCTGTGTAAAAATTTCAGCAAATACCTTTTTGCCTTTTCAATCGCAGTAAAGTAATTCCTCATTAAATTGTGAAACAAATTATAGTGAAAAATAATCAATGCCATGAACATGTAATTGTTCTCTTCTCTTTTTTTTTTATTTATGCATATCATATTAATAAAACTACTACAAAGATAAAGTTATTTATCACAAAATTAGGCATGAATCCATTTGAAGCTGACTAGGAAGTTGTTATAAATTTATCCCATATCTTGTTTGCATTTAAACTAACGAAGAACCTTTGAAATAAATATTATTTGAATTAAATTTCTTAAAATTTAAATTTTAATAATCAGTTAAATGATTATTTTTTCAGCTAAAAGCCTAGAGAATATCTAGAAAATCTGCTTAGGCAATTATCTCCCTTATAGAAATGCTAACAATATTAGAAATAAGTACATTTTCAATGCTCAATCTTTGAATTCAAAACTGGTTTTTGTAGCTTTAGGAAGTGTGAACTAAGAGCTATCTTTGGGATTCAGATTTAAACAATCAATAATGTCTGGGAACTAGCAACCATCTTTATTGCTGGGAAAGTTTCCTTAGTTTATTTAGCACACATCATTAATAATCATATTTGTATACGTTCGTCACAATGATTGGAAACATCAAGGTGTTAAAGACTCCCACTGTTTTTCTGGATTTTTCACTTGCTTAACGTTCCGTCAGAACTTTTAATTATTCCCAACGATCTGGCCACCGAATCACTAACAAATCGGCCTGAATCACTTGGCTTAAATTTAAGACAAAGCCATTAGAGAGACTCTCTCGCACTTCTCTTTGTCTCCACTCCCTTGTCGCACACTAAAACGATTTTACACATTTTTGTAAACATATATTTTCCATTGCTTAAATGGCACTGAACGGCAGAGTTCGAGATCTCTGTTGACTTTTCGAGCATGCATAATTTTAAATAATTATTGTGTGTGTTTTATTTTTTTGCGTTGAGAGTTATGCAAAGTTGGCGGATTGTTAAAAGCGCTATTTGGTATTATTTTTTATTTATCTTCCTACTGTTCACTATTCACTAGTTGCCGTACGTTGATGGATTTGCCGACTGCGCCGGCTGGGCTTGGTTTGTTTGAGATCTGCTCAGCATAGTGGCTCCGCTGCATAAATCTAGACCTTGTCCATGGCCAGAAGAGGCTGCTGCTGGGTGCACTTGTTGTATAACCAGAGCTACGGCTCGACTACGACTAACTACACTATGGCCTTTTGTTGGGCACTTAAAAGCTGGGGAGCTGGGGATCCGGGGACTCCGACTTGGACTGAATACGTACACCGTTTGCAGCCATATCCACGGATGATGCCAATTCGCCAATGAACTGTTTTCAATTTCTAATTTCATTTCCGAAATACATGGGAGAGCCGCCCGGTCGGCCGTCGACTGTTTGTCCGATCCACAAAATACTACGGACTGCTGATGGGTCCGGCGGGGCGGGAATGGGTTCGGATCGGATCGGATTGGATCGGAACGGAACGGGACAAGTGCCTCACAATGGGGGCCTTTTGTGGGGGCTTAGACAATTGTGTCTAACGGGCGGAAAATGCAAAAATTTTGTGTGAAAAAACGCGAATTTTTCACTTCCGTTTTGTTGTTGCTGTCGCCGTCGATTTTCAGCTGATATTGTTATGAGCGACTACGATCACTACGAACGCGTTCTAGCCTTAGTTAGTTGACTGTTTTAGCCAGCCACAAGCGCGTCCGCCTGCATTGTTGTTCCAAAACCGACTGAGCCCGAATGGAAAACCGTAAGCCGTTGTTGGTTAAGCCAACGTCGAGATCGACAACCGAAAAGAGAGGTAACCTAGAGAGTGAGTTTTATAGAGAGACGGCGCCGGAGAGACGGTGAGCGTGATCGATCGCCAAAAAGTCTGTGGTTTTGCGGCGAGTGGGAGTGGAAATCTTGGGCACATCTTTGGCATGGAGTTGGGTTTTGTGGGAGAAGTCTTTTTCCTCAAAAGAAAAATGGGAATAGCCTTTTTAGAGATCTATTGATCTTGAAATTTGAAGGCTTACACCTAAAAGTACAAAAATGTATTATTCTTTACTCGTTATATATTTTCATGTATGTTACAGATATTGATTTATTTTTATTATCTTGTTTTCTGGACCTTAAGAATGTATTTGTATGTCAAGAAAATGAATAATTCTTTCAAGTACTTAAAGCAGTAAAGTTAAATCAAGTTAATGTTTCTGTTTTTTGTTCATTTTATCTGTTTTATTTTAGGTTTTATAATTTGTTAACCATTTCTTTTGTAGATTTATTTAAACATTTATTTCTATATTTTATTGTATTCCTAATTCTTATTCAAAATATAAGCCTCCTTGTAACATTTTATACGAACTCTGAAGCTTATTCTAAACCTTCCTTTTAATGTGTTATTCTACCCTCTCCCTTTATTTTATTTTATTTTGTTAACTATTCTACTTTATTTCTATTACTTCACTATTCAAACACGTGAAATAATTAAATAGATTGCCAGCTGAGTTGCGCAAAACAATCATCAGATGTAATTTTGTGGAAATACGCTGATTTCTCCTGGCAAAAAATAACAGTTGTTTACTCCTCTTGACAAGCATATGATGCTAAGGTTATATCAATATGAAATCCGCAGAGTTTTCTTGCCCGAAATGGCCAATTCAGTTGTCACATTAATCATTAATCACCGAATGCTTCCGCGTCTTTGAAAACTTTCGGGGCTGGGCAATCACACCTACCCATATATATTTTGTAAACATTTTATTGTAGCCAGATATATAATTTTACTGCAACTGCAACTGCTCTGCGTTGGTCGAAAGCCCCCAAAATCTGAAAACTGGCAACTCCAACTGGCACTTACCGGTTATTTGCATTATTCTCCGTGAGCGGCTGTTCCACTTCGGTCTTGGTAACGACGCTGATCGAACGTGTCATGCGGCGGGGCTTGGTGCTGCCCTCCTTGTAGCCAAGATTCTCCATGGTGACGGCCCGAAGGTGCTGCTGCTGCTGCCGGTGTCAATGCTGCCGCCGCTGCTTTCGTGGTCGGTCGTCGCAATTAAAACGCGCAAATATGCGCAAAAAACTCGATGCAATTGCAAACTGGCGACGCTCGGCTATAAATATGCAGAGAAAAAAGTAACTTTCCAATATCAGCGCCAAAATTTATAGGCCAATTTCAACGGCCCGTTGACATTTTCGATGGCCTGCTGCAATGATGTTTTCGTAGATGGTTTATGGTCTTTTGAGAGGTCTCTCCTCTTTCTAAACAATCCCGTTTAATGATGCCACCACAGCCCACAGTAATATCTGCACAAATATTAATTTTTGCGTCACTTTTCCTTCGCCTAACTCCTCCGACTGACTGACTTTCCCTACCTGCCCGGATGTATGGACTGCCTCCAAGATGGCTCTCTGCGTGCGTTGGATGCGACACTCGTGGCTGGAGTTATCTAAGCGGCTTCCATTTGACGCAGCGATAAGCCCATCATCACTATCGTGGGCTATTATCGCCAGACTATCTGGAGATTTATCTTAGAGAGCTACTGGTTTCGGTTGGGCTTTAAAGTGGGGGTTTATGGTGTATAGAGGGGGTCGAATTATAACTAAAATAGGGTAAGAAGGAAACAAATTTAAAACTATACATATTTTAGTATGTTTTATAAGGATTAATGATTGTAATAAAATTACTATTATATCTTTTAGTAGGTCTCGAGTCCTTTGATTATATTCTACATTATGATTGAGTTAAATTCTTTGCAAACTATTAAGGAAACTATCACTAAAGTCGAAAAAGGATTCTGCCAAGCAAAGTAACTTTTATCACGGTCATAATATTATTTTCTAGACTGCTTCTGAGTTTACCTTATTGATATTTATTGAATCAAAAAGCTTATCATTCACGTATTACAATTTAATAGACCAAATATTAATCTTTAAGGTATAGAAAGCCTCAAAAATATCTATATTTTTGCCTTTATTTATCTGGAAAGTAAATAATATATTAATAAGCCACCCCTTTCAGCCACACCCATGCCTTTGTTTGCCTACTTTTTGCTTGATTTTGTTTGCTCGTATTATTTACAATTCATGTCAACGTCAGAAGTGGACGGGACTCATTCATTCCAGCGTGTAAGCAAATGCCTAGAGATTCAGGACCGGTTCCGTCTTTAACTTTTAATCTTCCAGCATTTTAAATATATTTTATTTATAACTATATAAATAATAGCTTTGATTAATATTATTTAACTAGAAAATTGGGGATTTTTGCTAATGAACCCTTCTCTTTTCTTAAATTTATTTACTCCTATTGTTCTGTTTGACATTACCCCTTAATCTTCAGCTTTTGTTTACGTATTTTTTGTTTTGCCTTAAATTTGAGCATAGAGATTGTCACACATCTGTTTTTGGCCAGGAATTCAATGTCTTATCGGGCTTGTGTGCTGCCTTTCCAGCTTATGCAATTAGCGGTAACAGTCGCACGACTCCAGGGAAACTATCAAATCACCGCATTACATTAGATTGTATTAGTTAGTGAAGCGTTAAGCTTGTTAGGTTCCATTTGCTGCATTTACTTTCGGCATCGCATTACCGTAAACAACCATTCTCGAGCGATTCTGGGAATCTTCCAAACTTGTTTGCAAAATATAAACAAAAGCAAAGCGAATGAATAAGAAGGTATTTTTCTGTTTGCCTGACGACAACGCATGAGAAACTTTCTTTGATTGGCAAAATACAAAAAAAACCTGGCTTATTAAACAAATCTGGCTAGCACCGGCAATAAACAAGCATCGGCGGGCTAAATTATGCGAGCAAATTAATCAAATGCTGTGCGTAGTTGAGAGAAACCAGTTTTGGATCCGCTGGGGTCTTATGTCTGGAGTCTGCGAGGTCCAAAAGTCGCTAACACGCCGAGCAAATATTTGTTCAAAAACGCCCCCGTGTGATTACAGAATTGTGTGAATTGCTGGAAATCGCCTCGTCAATTAATACGTTTTTAATATATATTTTGCGCTTGCAAAAATATGAGTGTTTCTTGCTTTAAATAGAGCGTTCGGGGAAAGGCGGCATGCTTTTGTTGATACCGATGGCCCGGAAGCGCCACTTGCCATTCACCCGTTAGTAGCCATTTTGGAAAACTGCGCCATCGCCATCGCCATCGGGGGAGAGAGAGAGAGAAAGGTGGAAATGGCGATTCCCCGAACGTGGCTCGCGATCGTCCGCTCGTTCGTTTACTTTCTCGGGTATTCCTTGTCGCCGCGCGTTGATTCAATTATAATTGAAATCAATTTGAAAATTTTTCTTCGTTTTACTCGCGCTTTTGTGGACTTTAAGGGGTTTTTATTATGTGAGAGCTAAACGCATTGGGCTGAGTTAGGTTTTATTTTTGCGTTCACAATGCCCTTGAACCTGAAGCGCATGCCCATTTGCCCATTTGCCCACATTACGTCGTACAGTCACTGTGTACTAGATCCGATTCTTATATATCTACACTTGTGAGACTATGCAGCTGCAATTGAATTTGAGCGTGAATAGTTCACGAATTAAAGGATAATGCAGTCGACAAAAGCCAGGCAGCGAGTGTAAACAAATCTCAATTGCTATTCATGAGCTGAGCTCTCGGTTATAGCGATAGAGATCGTTTTATTTTGTTGATTTTTTTAATGGAAATTTGTGGGATTTTAGGCAAAGAATTACGAATTATTATTTTTCCTATGTTTATAATTCAATCAATTATTATATTATCGAATTGTTTACCGAGAAGAATTTCTTCTCTTCTTTCGATCTTAAGCTTAAAAACATTTTTTTTTTTATTTTATATTTCTAAACAGTTTTATTCTTCAGCGATAGGTTTTAAGGCTTTATGTTTAACAAGCTTTTACTTGCTGTAACTTAAATATCTTAACT
This sequence comes from Drosophila tani, assembly GCA_008042535.1. NCBI lineage: Eukaryota > Metazoa > Arthropoda > Insecta > Diptera > Drosophilidae > Drosophila > Drosophila tani. Next base: position 69,587 of record VNJO01005921.1, on the reverse strand, counting down.
GTTTCTGGTCATTATTATGTTAAGTTTCTTTAAAATCATTTTAAAAATATTTAGCTAGCCGTGTGACAGCTAAAATATGTAGGATTAACGGATAATATGTAGGATAACGGATAATAAGGATAAGCTTTAGATAAGAAAATAATTTGTTAGAATCTCAGCTTAGTGTTTTAAATAAAAGTAAAAAGAGTTCAAATTTAATAAAGAAAAATAGTGCGAACTTTAAATGTTAAAATAGTGTTTAAATTAATTTGTGGTGCATAAAAATCTTTCAAGAAATTTTGTTCCAATTTATTCCGACATTAAGGACTCAAAATTAGTTTTTAATTCGTATTCGATAGTGTTTGTGTACACTTTAAAACACTTGAAACTGAATAGTTGAATTCTATTCGCGATTTTCTAGAATTTTCATCTACATTTTCCTTTAAAAATCTAGTTCTAGGGAAATCCACTTTACATTGATCTACTATCCGCCTCCTGTTAGTGGGAGGCCCAGTGCCAGCGTGTAATCAATTGTCGCGGCATTTTGCTCTGATAATCTGATAAGTAATCCTGTGTATGGTTTTTTAGGAATAATATTTTTTCTCGAACGATGTAAAAATTTTCCGACACTTGAGGCGCGCGCTCAACGACTTTGGATCGACTGATAAAGAAGAACTGCGCCGAAATGATATCGTACACGATATGTGATGTGTCTCCAAAAGGCGAGCGCCAATGAAGTAGATGACACTTAGTACATATACTATATATATCCCTAGTACCCGACACCGTTACACAGATAGTACGTACGAGCGAGATCTTCTTCGGGGCCTTTGTCGTGTCGACGTCTTCTCTCATGTGTCAAACGATAAAATTCATTTAAATCATAATAAAATGTTGCCGCGAATTTTCTTGAAGCGCCGAGTCTAAGTGCACGATACTACGGGAGATGCCGGTAGGTTGTCCGTTGTCCGCCCCCCCGAAGCTCCCACACCACCGCCAATCGGACCAGAACCAGAGATTATTTTCCTTCCTGACCTGAGATTTCGGGGAACCCTGAAGTTGGGGGAACCAGTTTTCGGATTTGCCTCGTCACCAACGATCTGCAAACTTGTTGCTATTTTTATCGCCGTCAATTAAGCATTTTCTGGCATTCGTCGTTCGGCGTTCGGCTTTCGCATTAATTGTGTTGTACCTACATTAATTCAAAAATCTTGTTCGTATTGTGTGTGTATAAGCCTTTTATTATGTTTATTATGGTTGTTACTGTAGCGTGAAGTCATCTGGCAATTTGTTTAAACAAATCAAATCTCTCTCCCTTGCTCTGTCTCTAAAAATCTTTCGCTGATTGATGGCCGTTGTCGATGTGGTTTGCCAAAAAACGGCCAAAGAGAGGCCAGAACAAAGAGTTTCAAAATTGCTGTTCCCCGTTCGATTGTTGTAGTTTTATTGTTTATTGTTTTTTAATCATAACGTTTATTGTCAGTGTGCTGCCCCCGACCATTGTTAGGCGTCGTGCCTTTTGTCAAGCCCCTTGACTTTGTTTCCCACGCAGTCGAAGCCAAAAAAAAAGAAAAAAATGGCAACAAAAAATGGAATCGCAAAATTGAAATACGATTTGTTTTGATCTTTGGAATCTGTGATTTTGTGAACTTTGTATCTGGCGTCAGAGTTGGGGGGTACTTAATATGCAAAATTATTTGATTAATAAATATTTCAGATTTGTTGCTAACAGCAGATTCATTGGAATTAACAGCGGGAGGTTATTGTTTCTTTAATTGGAGAGAGTTTTAATGAAGTTAAGAACATCTACAGCATTTTTGTATATATTTTGTAACAGAATCAAGGTTTCAAACCATTATTCTATGGTTCTATAGGGCTTTAAATGAAAGCATGACCATTTTATCCTTATATTCTGTAGAAAACCTTAACTTACTTATAAAAAAAGATTATATTCATCACTAAACAATCGTTTAAAGGTTTTATTTTTAATTAATGACTTTTATTCGTCTTCAAATGTTTATTTTTAACACTATTTCAAACTGTTACCGAACCCATTAACGGGAACAGCGCGTGCTGATCATAGCCCGCGGCTCTGCAATTACACAGACTTGATGCAATACTATAATGCACTTATAATTTGCATCACACCTAGAACTAACCTTTCAGCTCCCACCCACTCGATTGACGGCGATGGCGACGTGTGTGTTCGCTAATTGCCAGGCGGACATGCAACAATTTGTTGCAGTTTACTAGCCACACAGATATTTAATTTGGCTAACGATTCCGCCATTATCTAGTCGCATTGTTGTACAGGAAGCGCTATCGCAGCCTCATTCTCTATATACACAGAACAGAGAGTGATCCGTACAATGGCTGCCCCGGGCGCTCGAACTTGACATCTAACGGTGGTGGCCAAACACACAGCATTATCTCATTCTAATTCTAATTCCAGTTCCAATTCTCATTCGCAATTTCGTTATCTCGATTTTTCCAGTTGCTCTTCCCGCTGCAATTTAGCGAGCTGCTGGGCAAAGTCGATGTGGAGGCCAATGTGGAGGGCGGCGGACCTTCCGGTCAGGCTGGAGCCATCCGCTGGGGCATTGCGATGAGTTTGCGCAGCTTTGTCGATCAAGAGATGATTGAGTCAATGCGTCTGGGTAAGTGTACCCTACAGAGCTCTCTCTGCCTCCTTTGGGCTCATTGCCGCTAATTGCAATTTATGCTTGCAGCCGGCCTGCTGACACGTGACTATCGCCGCCGCGAGCGTAAGAAGTTTGGACAGGAAGGAGCACGCCGCAAGTACACGTGGAAGAAGCGCTAGACACGGGCACGTGTCTCCCCTAGGCTCTGGTTGCATTTTAGTTTGAAATGTTTTAATAAATATCAAGTATGTTAAGGGCTTTGTGTTACATCTGATCGAGTGGCCGCAGGCCCAGGAGCTGCATTCCCTGTTGCAGTGTCCGCTTGGCGGCATGGAAGAGCAGCAGGCGTTGGGTTTGCTTGTGCCGGCAGCTCTCCAGTTTCACAGGTAAACGTTTTAGCGCTCTGCTCGTCGCATTGCTGGAGGGTTAAGCAAGGGGTTAAATTTAATTATATTTCTATATCTAATTTACTCACCACAATCCAAACAAATAGTTGACCAGCACACAAGCTTCCAGTTGCTGCTGCGACTGCCAAATGGTTTGATCAAGGCGTGCCAGCTCATACAGCAGATCCAAGGCATCCGTTGGCTCTTGGGCGAAATGCTGCCAGTCGGGCTTGATGTCCTCCAGTTCTACCTCCTTGAAGTTATCCAGCAAACTGTGCAGGCGGCAGTGCGTGTACTGGAGCTTGATTCCCGTATCTCCGTTTACTTGGAGAGCCTGCTGCCAGCTGAACTCGTGATCCCTCTGCCGGCGCTGCTTTAGGACGTTTACTAGGACAGCCGAGACGCCCAGGATGTCACACACAAGCTCGTCGTCAAGGGAATGGTTTTCTCTGGTGGCTACAATATAAATATATAGTTAAGATGAAGGAGTATAAGGTATGTATCACCTACTGGCACTGTGGTTTCGCTTCTCCCGCATTATGTCGCGCGCTTCATCCAGGACATCCTTTAGAAAGATGGCCTTGCCCTGGCGCGTGCTCATCCCATGGATGCGCCCGAATTTCACATGCTGAAGCTGCTCCAGATTCAGGTTCTCGTCCAAAGCAGACGCCGTTTTAAACAGAGCATTGAAATGATCCGCTTGGCCATTGTCCACCACGTAGAGGTGACGGGAGAACTGTAGCCTAGAGAGCCTCTCCAGGAGAGCAGCAATGTCCCTGGCGAGGTATAGAGTGGACCCATCGCTCTTGATCACTGGAATGCGTCTTCCATCTACAACAACAACCTCACGGCCATCCAGCTCTCGTTGCAGGAGACCGGCCTTCCGCAGCTTGTCTAGAACCTGCTGGATTTGCTTTTGGGAGTACTGGGACTCCCACTCGTAGCTGTCGAAGTGGACGCCCAATCGATTGTAGACCTTGGACAGATCTTCAATGGTGTACTTCCTGTACTGCTGCCACTGCTCGGCCATGTTTGCATCCGTTCCCGCCTCCAGGGACGCAAAGAGATCCCGTGCTCGCTGGGCGATTTCTGGACTCTCCTCCGCCGCTTTGTTGGCGGACACATAGGAAGCGTAGAGCGTTTCTATGGGCGATGCCTGCATCTCCTGGTCGGTGACATTGTTCAACTGGACGCCCAGGGCCAGCAGGCCGAACTGTGTGCCCCAATCTCCCAGGTAATTCAAGCGGCTAGTGCGATAGCCCAAGTGCTGGTGGAGATTCGCGAGGACGTTGCCAATGATGGTGGAGCGCAGGTGGCCCACATGGAAGGGCTTGGCAATGTTCGGTGAACTGTACTCCACCACAATGTGTTCCGGCTGTGAGTTGGCAATGTCTACGGGATTTGGCTTGGCCTTGAGGAGCTGCTCCACAAAGGCCTGTGGTTGCAGCTGGAACTCCACTTTGGCTGCACTGCGTCCGGAGCTGGCTACTACATTGACTCCTTCCACGTAGGTTTTATCGAATGGGTGATCTTGGACAGCTTTCAGCAACTCCCGCTCCTGTTGCGCAACCGCAGACGGCAGAATCCATTCCAGAGTCGGTCGCCGGGCGTTCTGGAGCTGTTGCCTTTTTGCCGGCACCTCCAGCGCATGACCAACGTTCTTCAGCTGCGGCAGCTGCAAGGTGGGAGCTCAGGTAAGTCATAAAAACCTATATTTTTGATTAGTTTCTCACCTGTTCACATATCGCGCGCCGTAAGCGAATCATCTTCGGTTCTCTCTTCACACCATTTTTCGTAACAAAGTATTTTTTTGGTATATTCTTCAGAAACTGTGTGGCCAGCTGTCGGAAAAATAAAAATTCGTTAAAAATGAAATATTTAATTAAAAGGTGGGAAACTTTGCTGAATAACGGCTCAAATAAATCAATTTATTTAAAATCGTGTAACGCTATATATTCTTAATCCAGATCGGCATATGAATCGATTGACAAGGGACTAAATTAAAAAAAATGAATTATGAAAACTTATCGAATTTTGTATGATTCACAAAATGAATAAAACAAATGTATTATAATATATGTAATTATTAAATAGTATTATTATTTTATATCTCCAGGAGGTATTTTTGCTTTTGCATTACCATAGCGGATATGAAATTTATTTTTACCATTCATTTAACATTTTCCCGCCATTTTTAATCATTTTTAAAAAAGAAACAAAGTAGATGATATTACTTTACATAATAAATATAAATTAATAAGATTTTTAATGTTTTTTTTTATTTATTTTTAGTCTCAGCAATAAATGTATTTTTTAATGGAATACTATTTTCTTGACAACACAGCTGATGTGGTCTCTTGTGACATCAGACGCGCTTCCTTGGCCAGCAATGCGCATGCCTGCAATTTGGTAAATGAAAAATTAAAAACATTAAAATGGCAGTAAATTGTGATAGTGACAAGCCACTGATTCGTGAATACTTAATTGTTTCTTTTGGTGATTAATAAGAAATGAACTAGCTGGGGCTGGGTACCCACCGACGCCCCTGCGAACATATGTTCAGTGGGGCTTCCATTCGGCCTTCCATAGCGCTCTCCCCAAAACTTCCAGGCCCTGCGTCAACTCCAACGCCGCCGCTGTGGCTTCGCTCGGGGGTTTCTTTCCTGAGAACTCACAGTGCAGGCTCAGTCGTGTTCGTAACGTCGTCGAGTTGAAACCGGAAGAGCTGGCGCAAGGGGCCCCACATCAAATATACAGCAATCCCACAAATAAGCAAAAGCAGCAGCAGCAGTAGCAGCAGCGACAGAGGAGCAGCAGGCAGAGAGCAGAATCGGTTCCATCTGAAAAGTGTGTTTCTCTGTGCACCTGAAGTTTCTTGCCTTTTTTACCTTAACAAAGATTCGCTCCAGTGACCACGACCACAAAAAAACAAATGCGAAAAACGGCGAGAAATCGCACATTTTAGCCAGGCTAAGGCGGCTAGAAAGTATTGCATACCACGGGGCTGTCGGGAAAAAATAGATATCGATTTGCCAGGGCATAAAAATAAGATTCTGAAAGCGGCTCGCGCACAATGTTTCAGCTTTTTAATGTCCAATAAAGTTGCTTGTTTGGCCGATATAGTCGGAGCTTTATATTGGCTAATTACGCTGACATTCAGAGGGTCGTAAAAGATTCGTCTGTGTGTTGGCGTGCGGCTGTGTGTGTGTCTGCGTGTGTATGAGATCATCGCTGAAGCAAACGCCCGCTGGTATGCAATACTTTTTCTCACGCCTCAATTTCTCCCCCCCAGCGGAAGTCTAATCCAATTTGGCCTATGACAATACAAACGCACTTTCTTCGCTACGCATTATCCAGGTGCGTGTGCGTTTAGAGAGTGAGCGAGAGCAAGCGAGTGAGGAGCGAGTCGAGAGGTGAAAAATATTAAAGTTTAAGAGCAAAACGCGTGTGTTTCTGTGGCCCCCATGTTAACATAAGTTGTTACGACTAAGCAAACGCTAACCGCCGAGTATCGAGCACTGATATAAACCCCCCAAACGTGCGCGTGTTTAATTTGTATTTCTGGCACTTGGTTCGGCAAACAGCAAAAGCATTTCCCTATGATTGGCTCATTCTGGAATCTGTGCAGAGCGTGCCCATCAATGCCGGTAGACAAGGTGAGTAATATTCTTAATGGAAGCATTTAAACTGAATTTAACTTTGACGTTAAAAAATGGTATTAATACTATTAATATATATTTTTTATGGACTATAATTCGTCAAAGTAGCAAGAGAGTATTAAAAAAATATTGATTTGGAGAATATAAAAACCCTGATGAGGAAATATTAGGTACTTAAAATTAGAGTTTCAATTTCGGTGCTCGAAAATACTTTCAGGGATGCCACAGAAGTCGTTTCGGTTTGTAAATCTACTAAAAAGGCTTCCAAAAGTATGCAATAAAAGGTTTTAGGTACAGAATTTGGTGTGAATTTGTGTTTTCCTACAAAGGAACACATTTTCAAGGAAACATTTGGGAACTTCAAAACACCAGCGATTTTTGTAGCACTTCCTTATAATTATATTCCTTACAAAAGATCCTTTTGTTAGAATGTCCCGGATACCTCAAGTACATGAGTTGCAGGCTGTTTTCCGGGGACTTGGCTCTGTTAGCCTCTTAGCCCAGTTTGCAGACGGCGGGCATTTCGTTTATAGCGTCCAAATCGTTTGATTTATGTGCGACAGTTGTGTCTGAATCCGCGTGTCTGTGTCCTACTGAGTGTGCGAGTGTGTGTGAGGGACACATAATAGATTTTTATTGCATACTTGCAGGCGACAAGTGAAAGGGGGCTGCTGCAGTGAGTCGAAAATGGGGTGACTTGCCTGAGTTATGACTCGCTCGAAAGAATTGTGGGATTAGGGTGAATTTTTGATATAAGGGGAATATTTTTAACATTCCATTTGCGTTATTAAATTGCAGGGTTAAATCGGACTCAGGGGAGCAAGGCAGAAATTAAGCCTGAAATATGATGCGAGTAATTCCCCGAATGATTGTCGCTTATGGGTTGGGATTCGTAATTAAAATTTTAATTATTAAGGTGATATTTATATAGTATTTTGAGATATTTGGTTATTTGTTGGAGGTTTTCCAGCTGCTTTAAGCCTGATTACAGTTTACCATTCCTTGAACTCTTTCACTTAACTGATTTCCCCTTGGCCACGTTTCGCTGCCAGCTTTCATAACGCTGATCAATATCACCTTACGTCCGCCGCTATCCTTGGAGTGCCGTCACAAACGTTTGTCCAGAGGCATGCAATATTTTTCGTACTTACTTTTCCACAAAATAGAGCAAATATATATGAAGTCCCACAGAGTAAGTAACAGAAAGTCGCTGGCAGCGAATAAATTAACTTGCATTACGCTCGACACCAATCGCGTCAGCCTAAAGTAAGTAAAGGCAACACCAAAAGAAAAAAAAGAGAAAAAAGAGAATAAATAAAAATAAAAATAAAAATAAGTAGGAGCGTGGAACCTCGACAAGAAACACGGGCAAAAAGGCAAAAGAGGCGCAGAAAATCAATAGCATATGGCTTGTGGCTTGTTTGGGCCCACAGCTGTGGCCGGCCGGGGTGCCACATAGCACCCGGGCTCCGACTCGGACCCGGACCCGGACATGGAGCCGGATCCGGACCCGGACCGGGTGCCGAATCGTTCCGCCGCAGACGGAGGAACGAAGTACAGAAAGCGAAGACTCGCTTGGAAAGCGCTCTCTAAGCCTTCCAACGACGCCTTCCAGTCGCTGTGCAAAACAGCTGATTCATCAACTTGCCGTGACAGTTCGAAGGACTGTGTAGTTGGAAAGAAAAAAAAAACCACTACAATGTGCATTCCAGAGAGCACGGTGGAAGTTCTTGAAGTGGAATATTGAATTTAATAGAAGGCTTACAAAAAGTTGGAAAAATATTTTGTTTTGCTTATTTGTAAGACCATTTTCGGTGGCATTTTTTGTCAATCAATTGTACATTTTCAACATTCTAATTAAAACAACTATTCTTTGTAAAAATATATGTCCAAAATATAGAATAAGTTAAAATTCGTTTGAGAAATTCCCCCTGAGTTTTAGAGATTATTATTGGCTTCAGTTTTATACTTGTTAATCCTTTATCTTTGGCTTATTAAAGTGTCTTGATTGGCTGACTTCTTCAAATTAAACTCTACCAAGCTACTAAGTAATTTAAAATCCAAAACTGATATACAAGATTCTTCTTTTAAAGGAAATACTGTCATTTAAACAGAGTTACACTTTTCACATTGCGCACAAATTGTATGGAAGCACTTTCGTTCTCCTCAAGCCTCGGCGCATGTGCAGCTCTGAGAGAGAAACGGAAAGAGGGAGAAAACTTAGGGAAAGAGAGCCACCGGAGAACTTGACAGCACTTTTAGCCGGCTTTTATTTGGAGTTTTTGTTGTTGTTTCTGGCTGGCTGCTTGTTCGGCCATATGACGTGCGAGGCAAAATTGTCTTGCGGTATTACATCAGCGCAGGGCAGTCAAACTTTTATGGCGACACCTCACCCCCGCCCACGTGAGCACCCCAGGCACTGAACCACCCAAACACCCACTAATCCACCCCTTCACCCGTAGCCCCACACCCGGCAGCAACAACAACAAGTGCCGGCTAAGTGTCGCCAGTCGGTCGGCAGTCGGTTGCATGCCACACGCTTATCGATTCAGCTCGCATATGGTTACCGCCAGCCGTGGTGGTTCTTAGTCACTCCCCGGATCGATCTAGGACGATTCCCCGGATTACCCGGTTCCTTGCAGTCAGCTGGGCGTCGCCGCATTATAGTCTCGCCGACACTATTATTTATTTCTGTACTAAAGGGAGTTTTTCTTGGAGATATCACACAACATTAATATTAATTGTATATTTATTATAACTACTCTTTTGTGGCAGAGATTGATTAAGGATTTTCTCGAATTATTAGCCATGTTCAATTAGAATTATATTTGCTAAGTTCTCAATTCATTTCTAGTTCTTAGTTATTCTCTGTATCGAACCAGGACGTTTCACCCAACTTTCCCCGATTTCTTGCAGTCAGCTGGGCGCCGCCCTATTATAGTTTCGCTCAACTTATCTCCCACTGACACTCGCAGTTATATCCGCACTATTGTTTCCTTCTGTCTATAGCCACCCACATCATCATCCGCCGCATTCTCTGAGTGGGTCTCCCTTTGTTGTTTCCTTTATCTTCCGGCTGCAGGAAAATGGCATCCTCAGCAAAGTTTCCTCTATTCCCGACTAACGAAATACTTATTCGGGCATATTTTGTACGTGTTGCCTGATTGGCAGTTGGGCAATGCTTTATTAAATATATTTGGTGGAAAGAACTTAATAAAAAAGTCTATTTGGGTTGAGATCTTTTTTTATAAAAATGTTAAATTAATTGGTAATTTTTCCGACATAAAAAAAGAGTGCTTCCCGTTATTACTCTTTAGATTATTTAAATTGCTTTCCATATAACCAGTTCTCTCTTTGGAAATCGGTTTTAATATCCCCCGAGAATGCTTATTTAATTGAAAGCTGGAAGCTTCAATTGTCTGGCAAAGAGAGTGAGAACAACACAGGCCACCGCGTCCTCCTTCCTCTGCGGAAACCCCTTTTTATTGCATCTAACGACGGCAGTTGGCACCCTTCGCCACTGTCTCTCCGCCACAATCTCCGCAATTGCTAGAACCGAAAATTGGGGGAAACCAGTGCCGAACTCCAGCCGCTTGGGAGCAGGAACCTAGAGACTGGGAAGTTTTAATTTTTTTCTTTTTTCGGTGATTGCTGAAAACCGATGTACAACCTCCATGGATTTAGTGGCGGCGCTGCAAGTTGGATGAAAAGTTTCCTAATTACTTGGGGTCAACGGGAGGCGGTTGGTGTGAAATCAAAAATGTAAAACACTCCTATGTAAGCTTAACTTTTCCGGGCTAATATTAAATGGTAGTGGAAAAAAACACAGTTCTCAATTGTGCTGGAGTACACAGAAAACTTGAAATAACCTGACAGGTTAAATGTTTGAGGGAGGCGAAGAAGAGGCAGGCGCTCATGTCGCACGAGAGTTTTCCTCGTTTTCCGCTTTTCCGGGCTCTTGTTGTTTCTACCATTGTATTTTCTGGCAGTCAGTCACTTTGATATTTGCATATTTTCAACACAAATCAGTGCATCGCATGCGGCGAGCATATAACCTTTTTTTTCCATTTCAGAGAAATGTTTATTCGGCCCGTAATCTTATTTACGATTCGTGAATTTTTGGGCATAAATATTTATGGTTCTTTAATAATTGCTTCTGGCTGGACTGGAAATTTTCAATGGTTAATATCGATCATATTTTCAGATGATTGTATTATTATCCATTTTAATATATTTTTATGATGCCTTGCTTTACTGCTCTGAATGGTTTAAGGTTCATATTAAAGCATATTCAAAATAACCTCAAAATCAATATATTGACCTAAAGGGTACCTCAATTCTCTAGCCAACTTTATTATAGAGCAGCTTTTCGTTTTGTTTTGTTTTGTTTTTCGTTGGTATATTTAGCGTGTTAATCAGCAACAACTTTTCGTATTGATTTTCCTTTTCGACAGCCATTAAAAAGTGCACACGAATGTCGAACGAGCACGAAATGTCTATCAAGTCGAGCTCATCAATGTCAGGCGATTAGAACTTGAACGGAACCGAACTTTTTCCATTAAAGCACAAGCTTTCGATGCGCCGGCCAAAGCGGCGTATACGTAATGCAGCCATGAGGACGCCGATTAAATGTCAATTATAAGCCATTTGCTGATGATTTCCGTCTTATCTCATTTCACGAAGGAAGCGCCCAAAAGGAAGTCGAGGAAAAAATCAGAGATTTCATTAGTTTTAATTAATTTGCGAAAGAGGAACGTTAACCGGGTGAGGAAGCCCATATATGGCAGTGCCTTCCAGCCTTGGCACATTACGTCAACTTTGGCTATTCAGTAGTTGCAGTCTTCAACCCTTCCATCTAGCCTTCCATCCATCCATCAGCATCCTGGGTGCGCAAGACCCGTGCCATGACATCGCCCAACATATTTCAATTTCAATTTTCTGCCTTTGAACTAATGCAATTATAATAATTTCCCGTCGCAAGTGAATGGATTGCAGGGCCAGGCTAACGGCCTGGCAGGTGCCATGTGCCATGTACTGCTACCATATACCATGTACCGTATGCTATATGCTATATAGACGGGACCCAAGCTGTCGTCGCTGCACTGAGGCGGTCTTCCCTTCTCGGATCTTGGCTGGCGACCAAGTTGAAAAAGGGGCTGAGCGATGCTGACGTCGCTAATAGTAATTCTATTGGACGTTTAGGGGCTGCAGTGGAAGGGAAATCTTAAAAGGAATTTGCTACAGTTCTGTTGAAGTTCATTTTTCAACTAAAAGCTACAAAAAGATATAAGAAATGATAAAACATATAAAAAGTATGTATAATAATACTTTAAAAAAAATGTCTTTAACCCAAAACAGATTTATTATAACACTTACCTTAAGTCAGAGTGCAAAACGTATTGTCTGATAATTCCCCACGCTCAGAAAAAATCCTTGCATACCTAATGCGGTCGTAAATTAAAAAGATGATTATATTCAGCTTTTTATCATGGCTTATTCAAATATTTTGGTTCCATGATCTAGCTTTTTCATTCCCTTTTAGAATCCTTTGGCTTCACTTCCACTTTTTCAGCCGCTGGCATAGGGAACGGCGCTGAAAAAAATTCTTCACTTGCACAAAAAGTTAAATGTTGAACGCTTTTAGCTTCGAGTGCTGCCTCTTGCTGCGCTTTTGTTTTTTAACTTGGCCAACACAAACAGACCCTAAATGTGTGTGTGTGCAAATCCCATTATATAGACGATATGGCAACTCGTGTGCGTATGCATTTTTTATGCGTTTAGCCGGCGGGATGAGGATGAGGATGCGGATGGGGATGAGGACTGAGAATGAGGATGGCGGTACGGAAAAACTTTTGCTTAACAATACAAAAGCGTAAAATATTTAAGTGGCCATGGAGGGACGGACGCATCCCCCCTCATTTGACCTTATTTGCTTATAAGTAATGTGTTAGCCTTAGCTCTTGGCAAGCGCCGGAAAAGTCGCTGCCAATTGGCCGGGAATAAATGCATATATAAAATGTATAAAATATCGGAGTGATGTCAGCGCAAAACGGAGTTCAGTATGAGATCTGCCATCTGCAGAAATTGTGAGATATTTTTAAGCAAGAGAAATATGTTGCAAAAGATGAAGAAGTAGCTTGAAACAGACTGTAAGTAAATATTATTCTGTCATTTTAATGGCAGAATCACGTCATGTACAAATTGCCTTAAATTGAAATGCAAAGTTTCTTTTCAAGGCAAAAACTTTGCCTGGTTATTTGTCATTCACTGGCTGGCTGTAATTTCATATTATTTTCTCTTGGTGGCAACACAATCATTTGCCGCATTATTGTTTAGTGGCAGTGGCAATTTGATATGCAGCTACTAACATGGCTAAAATAGAACTGCCAACCGAAGAATACGAGAAATGAGCGCACACAATAGACAATTATTTGCACAGCCAAGAGATATTTACTCGCATAAGCACCAGCACCAGCATCAGCAGCAGCATCGGCATCAGGACATATCCAATGAGCAGATGTTGATGTGCATTTTGTATGCTGCAGTGCAATTTTATGCTGCATTGTCTTAATGGCATGCGACCGAACGTATAGCATTTTCAATTGCCGGCATTGAGGGACTAAGCCAACTCTGCTCCCCATGCCCGGCATCTGAGCCAAGTTCAACTCGGTTTAAGTGGCTCCAGAGCTCCGTTCTGCTGATTGCGCAATGTGCCAGACATGTCTGTCGAAAACGGGCTTTTGTTCGAGTTCAGTATGGTTGAGGTTTGTCTCGGGACTATCATCCGGAAGAATGTATTTCAATGAAGCAAGGAAAATAGTGGTTTTATTTTACTTTAACTTGAACAGGTCTTACACCCTAAGCTCCCCTCTTGGCTCTGACTTGTTTAAAAGGTGAATTTCTTACCACGCCACTAAATAAACGCTTCCGATTGGCCATTTCCGGACTAGACAACGCCTCGACTCCCACGAACAAGTAATTTCAGGAGTGCGTAAAATGGTGGAAAGAATAAAATGCAAATTTATACAGCGCAGTTAAAACTTTTCGCAGTTTAACTTTAAGTTTCGCGCAGAATTGGGTAATTCAATCTTCCACGACGATGACTTTATTGACGCAATGAGTGATGTAATTTATAGTTTGTCCCAACTCAAACTCAAACTCTTGTTGTTCAAACCATTAATCAAATTAGCTTACCCCGGGCCACAAATTAGGCAAATGTTCCTGGACCTGAAGGAAACGCCAAAGGCAGAGGTAAAAAAGAAAGCCGAGCAGTTTACTCGCTTGCCTGCATTTTAGTCACATTTCTTGCTTGTTTATGATTCTCAGCGAAAAGTTCCGCGTTGGCTGAACAAAGGCTGAGGGACAATCTAAATGCGCTGATAACTACAAAAGTTTCGTCGGCATAATGACTTGACTTTGTTTCGTGGAACAGCGCCGGAAATGCGGTCATTTTCGAAGGATGCTGGCTGGCTGAACCGTGTTCTCGTGGAGGAGTTGACGTCACATTTGTTTGCGGCATTTTAATTCTGTTTTTCTTCGCTTATTTTTCTTTTGCCCCTCGTTTCTTTTCCTTTTTAACGGCTGACGTAAGTTTGGTGCGCTTATATAAGGGGGAATTTTCATTCGGAATGCATTTTGATTGCAGCCTCGAGGAACTGTAAATTGCCAGCAGATTCTGAGGCTTGATAGTGAGACGTTTGAGCAAGAAGGAGGAGGAGCTATGGCAAAGAAAATTGGTGTTTCGTGGACTGCACACTCTCTGAATGTCCTAACTAAGGAAAAAAATTGTATTGGCTTGAGAAAAACTATTAAAACAACCTGTGACTTAAAAACATAAAGTCTTAAACCTCCTGTAAGCTACTTTCGTGCCCATACATTTTATTGCTTAATAATTTTTGTGACTCTCAAGGATTTGAACGATCTTTATTACTACTAAACTTCCGGAAATATTGCCACTTAAGTTAATCTTGCCTCACGGATACAATTTGTTATTAAATGATTTTTTTTCGCTTTTGGAATGATGATGAAGCGCCTGCTATACTCGTTTTCGAGGTACTTTAAGCCAAGCGCGTGCCATCGATGGCAAAGTCGCGTTCACGACATCGTCATCGTCATCGTCGTTATCCACATGAGTGCACTAAGCCCAGCATTTCACACAGATACTCATCCATACACACAGCCAAAGTCATTCACCCACACACTGATGGAATGCACTCGTGCGGTAATCGCTGCGCTAGGAAAAGCGGCAACAAAAAACGGTTCAAGGCACGCACAAGCGACGGAAAATAGTTCTTCTTTCATTTTCCATGGCGGTATCGAATTTCGTTTTAATTGTTTAACATTGAATAACGCTTAGCAGCACATGCAGTCACAGATACGAGATACAAACATCTTTGTTGTCGGCGCAGACATTTGAAGTTTGGCCCGAGGACAGCAGACAGACAGGAAAATGCAATTAAATATGCTCAGCTCCTACGCTTTGTTTTTGTTTGGCATTTTCCCTCTACCACCCACATAATTTGAGTTACATTTTGCACACAAGCATGGGGAAAATTCGTCGACCAGGCAGGTGAGCGAGAGAGAGGCGGCGAGGTGTCACAAAAGTTTGCCTACATAAATTGCACAGGAAGTGCTGCAATTTCTCGGCCTAAGTATGTGTGAAAAGTTTGCCTTTGTCTGCGGCCGACTGGAAGTGCTGGGAAAGAATTTGATAACTTAAACGGATTGTCATTTTGAATTGTTTTCGAAACGAGATTTCAGATCTTGATGCTGTGTTCAATTGCAGAGAAAATAAAGGGAATTCCTGCACTGAAAGAGTGAGGTCAAAGAACGAATAATCATTAAAGATTTTCTTCAAAAATGTACTATAAATATTTTTACTAAAAATTCCTTTTCATTATTCTATGTACTTGAGCTGCAACCAGATTCCAAATGCACTTTATATGCAAAGCCCCCGGAGAAGGTGTTTATGGGATTTACCGTCTGGTCCCCTAAAACAAAACGTGCCAGGGAGCACACATGTTTTCGTAAAATACACTTTATGCTGAGTCTGGCTAGTGCTGCCTGCTGAGTGAAATAAAATGAACTTTAGAAAAATGTCACTGCCGTAGACTTATGTTGAATTTATAGAGTGAGGTGTGGTTTTTTTTTGGCTCTGCCATTGCCACAAGCAATTTGACTGAGATTTGCCCGTGGACTGGGCCATATAAATCAGGCGCACACACATTGACAGCCATGTCAACGCTAAGCCGACAAATCAAAGCCAGGCCAGGAGACCCAGAGCCCTGCGGACCGAACGAAGGTACAAGGATTAGAATTGAAAAGGACACAGACGAAGTGGAGCACGTGGTCGAGGAGACCGAGGAGGCCACGAGCAATAAAAGCGTCTTAAAAGTTTAATGTCCCTCGATTTGCGGCTGCATACAAATGACTTTTCAGCTGTCGTCCACATAGTATATGTCGCCCTCTCCGCTCCTGTTTCCTTTTTCCTGCTTCCTGTCTGTTGGTCTCCTTGAGCGTCTGACTTTCGGTGGGGAGCCAGCAACTCGTTAGACGCGTTGAATTTAATGAAAGCCTCGCCGGCGCTCTTTTCTCTCGTAATTGTGTGTTGACATTAAATTGTTGCATAACTCGTTGCGAGTTTGTCCAAAGTTCAGGCGGGGGGTGGGCGAAACCGCGAAAGCGTTTTGGGGAAAGGGAGGACCAACTTTCGGGCGTGAAATCAATTTAATTTGTGCAAACTAAAATTACCAAGTTTTGCAGCAATTAAGCTTGGTTGCGCATCTTTCTAGTGCAACCGAATTTAATATTAAATGACAAACTTTTGCTGCATTCATGCTTTTCAACATTATTGGAAGCATCTCTAAAAAAAATCCTGGCTAGGGCTGTAAATTAATTCTCACTAATTAAATGTTGTCCGCATGTTGTTCTGCTTTTATTAGAACGGAAACCTAATCCATATTTATGGGCAGAAGCAAACTGAGAGAGCGGAAAGAAGGCGCTCATGCAAATGAGCAGCGTTCTTTAATTTAATGAAGGTGACCTCCAACCAGGATGGGGGTCGAGGTGGATTGGGTTGGCAGGAGGTTAATTAGCAGAAGCTTGACTAACAGGGGGATACCTAGCAGAGAGTTTACTAGCAGGAGGTTAACGTTAATTGAGTTAGCTAACAGAAACGAATTTAATAGGATGTTATCTAACCAAAAAGCTAACTAACAGTAGGTTACTAGGCGTAATGTTAACTAACACCAGGTTAGCTGCTAGAAGGCTACCAATCAGAATTTAACTAACAGGAAGTAAATTAACAGGAGGATAAGAAGGATAAATATCAGAAGGTTAACTAAAAGGAGGTTGATTAACAGGACACTAGCTAGAGGCACGTTAGCTGCCCGAAGGTTAAGTAAACTAACGTTAGGTTAAGGATAATATATAGAAGAAGGTTAGCTAGAAGTAGGAGGACATAGTGGGTTGACTAACAGGAGGCTGCCTAGAGGAAGGTTACCTAACAGGAGGTTAAATATCATAAGGTTTACCTAAAAAGATATTAAATGGCAGCAAGATACCTAGCAGAGATAACTGCCAGGAGCTTACCTAGAGGTTAAATATAAGGATTTTAACGACATGGAGGCTTAACTCCATACAATAAGATATTAATCTGTCTAAAATTCCTTTTCCTACCTAAAATGGCAAGAGGTCAGTAATTTCTTTTTGAGTCCGGCCTCTTGGTGATCTCGGCTGCGCGTCAATCTGCGTCAGTCAGTCCCCGTATAGGAATGTTTCGGGCGTGTCTCATTTCAATGCAGCTGGCAATTAAGTTTGGGGCGCACAAGGATCATTCCAGTTGCTACCGGGCCTCGGGGCCCATGCTGAGAGAATTAATTGCTGGCGCAGACGAAGCGGGCAAAAACGGCAGCAAACATCCCATAGGCCACGTTAGTTGAGCAATCGAGCAAACTAAGGCAGAGCGGCACAAAGGCACGCACCGGAGAACGGAGAACGGAGGAGCTGTGGCTAGCTAGGTAGCCCACCTGGTCAGGTGTTTTGTGTGTGTACTCGACCAGGCCGGACCGGGCCGGCGGAAACCATAAAAGCAGGCGCATGCACACATGGCGTTGTCTCTGCCAGACAAAATGGTGTCAAATGGCAAAAATGCATCGTAAACAAAAAGTAAATGAAAAAAAACTTTACACAAACACGGCGAGGGCTGCCACCAAAGTGCTGCAAATATAAACAAGAAGGGGTTGTGAGATAAGATACAAAATGTATCCAACTTTTCTCTCTTCCAAGGTGAACTTAATTGCTGAAACTATTTAATACATAAAAATATCATAAGACATAAAAGGGAATCCAAAACCTAACTAAATCGAACTAAAAGAAAACCGCCATCTATAAATATTTATACAACATTGCAGCTTAGACAAACTTTGCGAGCTCTCCCTCAAAACGCATTCTACAAAGAAATTTTCTTGTTCGCCAGAAATGTGGCTGGCACTTCAAAGGAGCGCACCAATACCCGCAAAAACACACATATATGAGACCGCAAAACAAGGATCTCCGAGGCGATAACTATGCTTGGAGGTGTCATTTTGCTTGTTTTGCCCGCATAAAACTTGAAAGGTCCCTTCGGGTAGATTAAACACGCACACGACTGCCCCCCACACACACTCGCACACACTTATGCGGTCAGAGTCCTGGGCGGAGTGTATTGGCAAGGATTATGGTGCAGTGTAAACTGACGCCTGCAAGTATGCTATGAAAAATACTAAATTCCCAGCCATAAATCTATCTTCAGTACAGTGCCCCGTGCATCGGATACAGAGTAACCTAAACAGGATCCTTACTGGCCGGCAAGTGCCATGTGGTGGACACTTATTTATGGCATAGTTACGGGCCCCACAAATTGGGGCATTGGTGGCCGTGCTAAATGGCATTCACCTCTTGAAAACTCCATTAAAAATCACTTGAAATGATACGTGCCGGCGCCCCTTTAAGCCATAAACTCTTCAGTGTTTAAAATTTTAATTAAAACCCCTCCAACCAGCAGCAGCTGCTGCTGCAGGACACTGCCACCCCGCCTCCGTCTGTCAGCTGTGTGATAGTTGAGATGTCAGCAGGCTTATCAGGATTTCAGCATCACTGCACAGCCACACCGACGCTTCGGGGAGATATACAATAAGTGCCTCCCAGCTGAGGGAGGTCGTCTCTCCCCCTGGAAATTTAAGGCCAAACTTTATCGCACTAAGCTGATGCGTTTATTTTTGGCAGGCCCCAGAAGCCGAACCATATTTAAACTTTCATGGGGAATTAATAATTAATAAACTCGGGTACATAATATTTAAATATTTATGCCGGGGTGCGGCTGCATCTGGTGACCGCAATCAATTGAAACACCACGAGCATAATCAGTTGGAAGTATATATACTCGTATATAAATATACGTTTTTATTTCTCGCCTGGTAGCCACCACGCATGACATGATAAATAGGTGCAGCTGCCAAGGATGGGTTGTAAATGTACCTAGACTCGAACAATGCCACGTGGCTGGGTTCCCCCCTAAAAGGTGGGAACTATGGCGACGCCCCTGACATCAACTGCCAATTCGGATGACAAACGAACCCCACTCTGGGCTGAAGCTTTTCTCCAGCGGCTCTGGTAAAGTGAGTTCTTACTGCTAAATTATGCATAAGGTGCGTGCCGCCGAAATATTGCGTTGGATGAAAAAGCAGGCGGAGTGGGCGTCTCACGTGGCTCTACCCGGTCAAGTGAGCCTTATTGATTGCCAAGGAATGATTTGCCACGGCTCCCCGTTAATTGGAGTGGCGAAGAGCTTGTTGGAGTGTGTCTAGGCTGAAGAGGTCTGCCCGGAATCGGGTTAATTGTTTAATGGGTTATTGTTTACAGTTCTGTTGTTTAACTTTTCTAGTTTTCCGTATACTAAGGGCTTTAAAAATAGTGTAAATACGGGTTTAAACCCTTTCTAAGCTTCACATCCCTTAGACGTTTAAAATTTACATAGTTAAGTGAGTGAGTGAGTAACCTTTCCTAATCGCAAGCCCCAGTTATATGTTTAAAAATTAAAATTAAACCAAGGAAATGGCTGTCACAAATAATTAATATAATGTTTACTGTCTTTTGACATTGCGTGCCAGCCGGCAATTATTTGCGAAACAAAAGTGGAGCGGAAGACGACGTCGAGGCAAGGAAAGTTAAGCTCAGGTAGGGCTAACGTAAATTCCTTAAGGCAGGGAGGGCAAACTTTGGTCTGGCCATAATTAAATCGACTGGCTTGGCTGCTCCGCGAGAATGTCCTGGAACTGTCTGTCTGTCCTTCTGTCTGGCTGTCGGTTTCGTAAGGACCGTCGTCGCAGTTGTCTTGCTGTCTTAGCCGGCCCGGGTGCGAGCGCTTAACCCAATTTACAGCTTACATGCAACGACTGCTGCTGGCCCAGTCGAGTCCCTGGGCTTAGATCGATATGCGTTGTCGTGGCCATAAAATAAGTTGCTAAATAACACAGGCACAGACACAGAGACAAGAGTAACTGTTGCAGTGGAAAACAGGCCATTAATATGGATTTTTCTCTCTGGCCATTGTCGCAATTATCAAATGGCTGCAGTTGCAGTTACAGTTGCAATTGGAGAAAGTGGGTGGACAGTTTGCTGCATTGAAATGTGCGACAAACCGCAATTTGGCCAAGAGCCCGAAACGAAACGAAACTAACTGGCCGGCCAATTGGCCAACAGCCCTGGGCCCGTAGTCTGGCCCTGGCAAATGAAAATATTTACATGCGGCGACCATATGTGGAAGTGGTTAGCTTTTGTTTGGTCTCATTGTGGTATTTGTCCTACGTTGGCAATAGTAATTAATATCCCTGTTAAATGGTGGACATTAAAGCTTAAAGGGAGTCCCTTAATCATTGCTGGAAAAATAAAGGAATTAATTATGACAATAAATTGAGTATTTTAGATTGGCTACTGATAATATTTTAAATTTATTATTATCCCTTATATCCTACTTTACGCACATATCTATCTATCCTTTCTTCCAGCAGCTCCACTCGGAGTATCGGAGCACTTATCGTTGGCATGAATTTACGGGCAACTCGCGGCCAGAGGTTGTGCGACGGGCGCCAGCCCCGAATCCAAGTCAATTTGTTGGTGAGTAGCAAAAGGGACATTTGTCTTGCGCCTTATTGTCAGGGACTTATTTATTGATCTCGTTGCGATTCGACTTCTGATTGGATTTTCCCGCATTCGCAGGTCCGACAAATGAGCCGCCGTTGCCGCGACGGAAAAAATGTCCAGAATTAGCATATAAATCGCACGAGTTTATTATAGGATCGGAATATACAGATGCACGCCGAGATGCCAGTGCACATCGATTGGCGAGGGTAAGTCTATGAAACTGAAACTGAAAGCCATATTTCACACTCTTTTAGCCATGAAGCTCTGGAAAAAAATCTTAGAAATCGTAAAAATCGTGAGAAGCAAATTAAAATACAAAATATTAAAGATAAAATAAAACTTTTAAGGAAATACCCCACTAGACGCAGTTAGTTACCTGAAAAAATCCACCTGACCTTGCCATTCCTTAAAGTTTCAACCAAATCCCTGTTATAAACAAGTTGTGGCTGAGAAGATGTTCGCACATAAAAAGGCAAAATTATTGTGCATTTTGCAGTGTTCATGGACCAGCTGGAAAATTTGTAAGGAAGCAGCCAGCTTTCCGCTTCTAATAGTATTTTTAGTTTATGGCCCACACAAACTTTATGCGCTTTTGACATTTGAAGAGGACTGTGTGTGTGTGGCAGCAAATGGAAATGCATTCACAAAAGCATAAAGAAAACTGCCTATTCAGTATACTCTATAATTTGATTACTCGTCGTGGGCAACATACATGCCAGCAGTATTTATTGCCTCCTAGAAAGTTTCGCAGATTAGTTTAAAATAGTTTTATTCGACTTAAAGTTTTTATTTGGAAGTATATTCTTCTCCATTACCATTCGCACACATACATGTGTGTGTGTGTGGCATATATTATTATTTGCATATGAAAGGCATGGCTTTACGGGAGAATTGGCATTAGGGTTAATGCGTTTAAGCAGCGGCCCTCGTGAAAATGTCGACGCTCTCAAATGCCACAGAAAATACATAAAAGTCGTTCACAAAAAGCCCCATATGAGAGAGAGCTTGGTCCCATCCTAGTTCATTTTCTGCCTTTCCTCTTCCTCGCTAGACTAATTAATAATGAGGCACAGCAGCGGCACATGTTGCAAGGACATTGAGAGACGTGTGCCAGAATCAGTGGCGTTCGGAAACGGGGTCTGAGAGGAGTCTCCGGAGAATCTTTAAAGACTTGTTATTGCGGAAATTTAAGTTAAACTTATTTTTATATCATTTTAAAATATTAATGTTTGGTTTAAAATGTATAATATCAACTTCTAGAAGTTTAAAATGTTGAATATATTAATTTTAAAATATAAAGGAAGCAGTAAATATCTTTTTTAATGAAAAATGTTGTTCATAAATTAAATATAAATCCCCCTGATGATTTATCCTTTCAACACCACTGACCTGAGAGCTTGAGTGTGTGTGCCTCTGACATACTATCATGAACACCCTGACAATACATAATTAATTGACTTCACCTGATGACGCACGTCAACAAGGCGTATGCGTAATATTAATGGCCAGCTAATTAACTATACATGCCTCTGTCTCTCTCTCTCTCTCTCTCTACCTTTATTTACATCTCTGTCGCCCTGCAGTCGGAGGAGCGGGGCACACCTTCGCGCCGCAGCAAATCGGAGGGACCGCCCGTCGTGCCCAATGGACGTGCCTATCCCATTGCAACGGAGATCGATGGAACCACAAGAAAACAGGTACACAATTGTCAGATGGATAACACTCGGGTGTCTAATTCAATAGTCGTCTATTGCCTAATCTAGCACTGGGTGTCTGTGTATGTGTGGGTGTGCGAGTGTGTATGGTGTGTATCAATTCCCCAGCATGATGAATTTAATTAAGGTTTTTGTTCGATTCCAATATCACTCGTGCAGCTCATTAGGGTCGACACTTGTCGTAAATGCATTTGCAGTAAAAGGTCTCTTGGGTTCAGGAAAAACATCACTCTTGAATTAAATTTTAACCATACATTTTAACCATTTGGAATATATTATTATTATCATTTATTCCTCTTTGTTTTATTATTTAAATATTGAAATTACGAAACATTTAGAAACTGAGCATTTTTGATAACAGAAATATTATAACATTTACCTCTTATTTTAATTTCGACTCTTTTTCTTTTCAGTTATTAATTTATAATAACGCTTTCCCTTTTCATAAATTATGACCTGAATATAGTTTTTAATTTTAAAGTATATTCTACTGCTTAGGAAAAAACAGGACCCATACAATTTACCTTTCCCCAATAGTCCGATTCGTGACGTCCCATAAAGATGCTGCAGCCATGCAAAATATTGCAGGCAGAGGAGCTGTCTTCCATTTCCGATCAGAGATAGGACGCACCACGGACCATTGGACCGGAACTTGGTGGCGCGCAACAATTTCTATTAGCGCTGATGCTGGCCATCAGTCAGTCCCTGAATTTCCCACCCCCACGGCCGTGTTGTCTGCAACTTTTCCAGTCCTTTTATTAGCAATTTTCCCTGTGCAGGACGACATGTTGTTGAACGAATGTATTTTGTCCCGCCGTTAGCGCCTATGGGAAAATTTCATTTGCTCATATGCACTCACAGAAAAGGTTTAAGAAAGCTAAAATTATAATAAAAAGTAATGTACTTTATAAAGTTTATAATTTTAACTTTAAAAGAAATTATAACATTTTAAAAATCCCTTTTTTAAAGAAGTAAATTAAAAATATATATAAAATCTTAGATATTGGTTCCTTGAAAAGCTTTTCGCCGTGTACTTGGGCGTGTGATTTTTAGTGTGTGTGCGAAAGAACCATTGAGTTGTCAGACAGAGTGTCAGTTAGTCTGCCGTCTCTCGACCTGAATGTAAAATTTTAATCTGCAAAACCCTTCAACATTTGCATAAGTTGTATATCGATTTTTTGCATCCATTCATACGCTTGCCATATCCCCGATACCTTCAATACTTGGTATCCTTTTTTGTTCCGTTCTGATTGTTGGCATTGTGGCTGTGATTTGTAATGCATGTAACAAGGACTTTATGCTAGTTCTATTCCTTCTCTTCCTCTACCTCGGTGTGAGTGAATGAATGCTGGGAGAAAAAATTAATATCAAACATTAATTGTGACTTTTAAAATATATATTTTGCTTGTTTGTAACCATTTTATAGCATACTTTTTGGGGTTGAGATTAATAGATTAATATTACCATCAATTTTGAGACTTTAAAAGTAATTTGTGCTAACCTCAGACTTTTTATAAAAATTTGATTGAAGTTTCTAACATTTTATTACAAATGTTTGAAAGTTTGAAACGTTCAAAGTAATTGCATCAATCATTTTACTGTTATCTGGGGCCTTATTTTACATTTACATCTTAATTACATTAATATATTTCCTCGAAATTAGCAATAGTTGTTCAAAATTTTCCATTTATACTTGTATTGTGTGTATTTCTTCTCTTTCTCGTTCTCTGTTTCTCCACGTATGACTAACCCGGTCTCTTCTTCTCTGTGTTAACTATGCTCTGATCGTCCCCATAAAAAAACCCGAACTAAAACTACGAATAATATTTAAATATTTAAACTTTAATCCTAACACTCAATGCGACATTGCAATGCTTTCTTTTCTCTCGTTCTCGTTCCAAATCTTTTCTCTTTTCTCGTTTCTCGTCCTATAAACAACCCCTTCCTTATTTCCCTGCGTTGTGTGTGATTCTGCTCTTCTCTTTCGCAGGCGGGTGAGTCAAATGGCCTATTCAAAAAGACCATCACAAAACTGAGCACAGAGTATCGCCTGCAATTCGTTTGGCCCACTGTCCGACGGATTAAGGGCGGCGACGCGACGTCTAGGGCCGCCGCCGGCGACTATCCGAGAAAGTCCATATCGCTTGGTGCCCTACGGTCCGGCGGCCACGCCCAGAGCCAGAGCCAGAGCCAGGGTCAGACCCAGACCCTGAACCAGGCCCAGAACCAGGCCCAGATCGGGCACTCCGGTGGTGGTGCCGGTGCCGGCTTGGCCACGGTGCATAAAAAACGTACAACAAATCAGAAAGAAGGTGCGACAACAAATTGTCGTCGCTAAGCATTTACTTAAATTAACTAAACTAAACCTAAAACCAAATCGAAAAAAAACGAATGAAACAAAACAAATACATTTCCTATTAGCGCATAGTTTCTTTTAACTATATATACTTATATGTAATACTAAAAACTTAATCCAAGCGAAGAGCGATTGTACTCGAATTAATTGCCATTTGATTTTTAATCGTTTTTTTTTACTTAAGCAACCTAACTAACTAACTGATTCACGGCAGTTTGTGTTTACTAACCTTTCGTAATTTTTGAGATCTGTCTGTTTATTTTTCAAGATTTTTAAATGAAAATTTGTGCAGTGGCAGCCGCATTGAGCAAAAAATCTATTTTAAAAAAACCATAGAAAAAAGCGTAAAATAGTGTTGGTAAATGAACGTAGAATAAACGATTTTCTCTAATCTCCACCACTGCCATTATTTCGAACAAAATAAATGCTACTTTGCCACCTAGCCGCATTCGATTGAATTCCAAATCCAAGTTTTTTATGTACACGTCGTCGTAAATTTTGCTTACCAATATTTAATACCCGTACTCGTACCTATAAATATGTATACTACAGTGCTCAGAAAACTAAGATAGATATCTTTCTATATTTAGAATAATATTACAAACATTTGTCGCTTATGATTTCGCCCTTGTTTCTGTATATACAAGCCAATGTTTTGTGTTCAGCGCTTTTGTGAACTAATGATTGTTTTTTATTTATTTCAAGCAGATAGCAAACTTGTACTGTCTCTTAATTCTTTATTTCATATAGAACGAAATTATGCTAAATTCCTTTCAAAACAAAAACTAAACGAAAACTAAACCTAATGGTTGTTTAAACACATTCAAGATTCATATATCTTTTTAGCCAAAAGCTGACGTAAGTGTTGAACTAAATTTAATTTTTATTAGTGCTAAAAAACCAATACAATTTGTTTTACTGCCAAGCGTAAAATTGCGTTGAATTGCCAAGCGAAAATTGATGTGAAAATTATCCAAACCCGGCATTGGAATCGGAATCGTGCTCATCCCGAATGCAGAGCCAGAGCCATACCAGCAACTATCATCGGGCAGTGTCAAGGCAATTTTACGTGATGAATTGACGAATTGAAAATAGCAAAGTGTAGATGGAGCATGTTGTGGCCGCAGGTTGTGTGATAAATTTCGTTTTCATTTCGATCGAAGCGTAGGAGTTACTACAAACATACACATACTGCATACGTTGCCTTAGTTTCGTTGCATGTAACCGAAATTACTATAGTGTCATGCCTTCAACCAGTACCAGAACCAGAACCAGAACAAGACAACCATCAATCAATCAGAATCAGTCATACTGCTACTTACTAACTACTATATATGTGCATCACTTCATCGGCTAGGCTAGGGGTTAGTTCAGAGGGCAGTAATCCTAATACTCTTCAAATACTATCCGAATTTTGCAGTTCAAGCAAAGCGCATAGGTAAGGCAAACGGAGACACATGGAAAATGCGGAAAACCAACAAAAATACAAAGAAAATTAACCCCTCTATATGTATACTGTATAGACATTAAGTGCATCTGCATCTCAGTGGCAATCTTAGTGGCTTCAAGTGCAAAATGCTTTGGTCTTGCCTTTAAACCCTTGTGCGCGACGCCTTGAGCTTCCAGCGAAGAGCTTCCCTAGAGTGCAAATTGGTCGTAGTGCTTAAAAAATACCAAATAAATCAATATGAATTATATCCAAACACATATTTTATCTATGAAAAGACAAAAGACAACATAAAAGTACAATAATTGGTTTGAATTTCGTTCTATATTCCAAACAAAAGCTACCCAAAATTGTTCAAACATATCCCAAGATCATAAAACAAGGAACACGATTAAGTCCAGCAGGGACCTAATAATTATCACTTATTTTCAAACTAAACTTAAAAATAATATAATTATTAACTAAATCAAGTGATAAGTGTTACGGTCTCTTCATTTAACATCATTTTCGGTTCTCGACTCAATGCCAACCAGCCAGAAACACAAATTGATTTTCATTTTCAAGTCTTTAGTTAGCATTTGCCTCGCCCTTACACCCAACAACTAACCTAATCACTGAACCACTGACCCACTAAACCACACCCCATCACCACTCACCACCCAACACCCACCAAGGCGCTGCTTCCGGCTCATTTATTTGCTCTGTACAATAAAGTAAAATCACCTTAACCCCCAACCCTCTCCCCGAGTTCAAGTTTAGCGTAATCGAGACACACTTTGCAAAAGAAAACCCAACTACCTTTGTTTCCACCTTTCGTTTCCTAATGCATTTTCTACAATTAACTTATACTTTACCTTATCTTAATGTAACCCAAAGCCCAACTGGTGCCAGCCGCCAGTGAGAATCTGTATAAAGCTATGAACCGACCTTGGATTGCAGCATTAAATTTCGTATCTGTGTGCTTTCAGCTACTCTACATGAGTTGGAGCCCTTGGTTAGCGATACGGATGATAGAAAAACGCACGAGAAGTATGAACATTTGATTAACGTAGCCCTCAACACTCAATTCAAGCTCAAACCGATTTGCTCCAAGCTTCTGCCATTCTGCCATTCTCATTCAGTGATGTCCTTCATTAGCCCACACCCGAAAAATGCAGCATCACCAAAAAAAATAATTCAGAATCCCCCCTTCATCCGCACCTGCATGTTGCAAGTGTTGCATGCTGCAACCATCGAGATGCACAGCAGTTACCCCTGAAAAGATCTCTTAGAATCCTGATTAGTTCGCTCTTCTCTTGGCTAATGTTAACCTCGATTATTGCAGACACGTGTCCATTGTGGAGCGCAAGATTACCTCGCGTCCGTTCTCGCAGGCCATGGACCAGGAGCGGCTGAACCATTTCATCACGAAAAAGGAGAACTTTGGTTTCGCCGATGCCGCCGTGGCCGCTGCGGCCCTCAAGGATGAGGTGGACAACCGGCAGCATGCCGCCGAATCGGGCCAGGTGGTGGTCATGAACGGCTCCGCCCCGCCGCACTCTAAACCGAATTTGGATTTGTGGTTCAAGGAGATGGTTGAGCTGCGCAAAAAGGCCGGCGAATACAAGGTAATCTCTTACTGTTTTAGATTCCTTACTAACGGTTTTTATTAACTATAATTATATTTCTACAGTGCCGCGGCTGGGGCATAGAAATCGATCCCGACTTGTACAAGAAGCAGCGGGATCTGTGGGATCAGGTTTCAAAGCGCAGCTCACTCTCAGCTCTTTCCCTAGCTTCGACTGTGCATAAGTAAGATCTGCCAAAAATAGTGTAGATCCTTATTAACTATTTTATGCCATTTACAGACCCATTACCAAGGAGGAAAAGGAACAGGAGAACAATAAGAAATCCACGCCATTGCAAAAGGGGCAGAAGCCACGGGTTCCTGGCCAAGCCTTTTTGATTGATAATAAGGATGAGATTTCAGCACTGCCAGCACGCTTTAGCAATATACGCCATCACCTCGAACGCACCACGGGCCCGGGTAAGTGCCTGGCATTGCTCTGAGTTAATCCAGAATTAATCAAACCTCTACAGAGATGGAGGAGGGCGCCCTGCTGCCCTCGCCCACGCGCGAGAAACTGATGCCGGCCATCACCAAGCGGGAGTCGGAGTCGCAGCGCGGCAGTCCCAAGAAGACCGCCTTGTCCAGGCACGGATCGCCCCAGAAGGGCAGTCCCCAGAAGGGCAGCCCCAAGAAGGTCCTCAAATGTGAGTAGTTTGCCCTATTTCCTAGCAGAAGATACACACATACAGGAAGCAGAAAAGCTCCAATTCCTACTCCAAAGTTAACCATAGCTGAATAGCCAATTTTATTCCTAAGCAAGAATGACACAAGTACACAAAATGCACTCACCAATAGAGAGCAACAAGTTCGGGAACAGAACAGAACAATTGTACACACGCTCCAACAATAAGTATACGCCCCGTTTTCGATGACTTGATTTGGTTTTCCAAGTATGATTTCCGTTTTGCCATAGTTTGCTCAAATGCTTCAACCGTTTGATTTGCATTTTTCCCCGCCGCGAGTCGATGGAGTGTCGACTCGCCGCCGTTCATCCTTGTCGAGTGCACCGAAGACTTGTTGGGCTATGTGAGATTTGTGCACACTCTTAATGTAGTTTCTTCTTGTTAAATACGTTTTATCTCCTGTTTTCTTACGAGGATTTATTTGTCGAAATCAGTTGAAAGTTGCATTTCATGTCTTGGACTTACTATAAGACTGTGTTTCTATAGAACCATTTTGCAGATACTTATGAGCTAAGTATGGGAGTCCATCTCCCTGAGTATTTGTAAGTTAAGGTTATTTGCTAAAGTCAGTGAGGAGATTATCCCCATCTAACATTCTCATGGCTTTTATGTATATATCATGTACGTGCTGGGTTGTGTAAATATGTATGTAAGATATGGCTTCAGTTGGTCCCTGGCTTTACTTTTTTGGATATAAGCAGGAAATTATCACTTTTTAAAAAAATATTCTGCGACATAAAATGTATATTTTTTAAATAGAAACAATATTTATTTTTGAGCTCTAGGAATTTAAAAAATTAAAAATTCCACTTAATAGTTAGGTATTTTTTTTGCTTAAGAACTTGTTGAAGGATAGAAGTAATTATACAATTTTTAGTGTCCTTTTTGGGCTTAAAATAAGTATAAAAGTAAATCCTTTAAAAAGGGCAAGACTGCTGATTAAAAGAGTGAACCCAAACGACTAAAATTCAGAGAATATATATTTTTTTGTCAAGAATTTTTTCAAAGCATATGTTTTTGCGAAGGCCTAACTTGTAGTTCATTGCCATGAGTGAAACCTGTACTATAAATTCACCTGAAACACCCACACAACCATCACCTGTAGAGAGCCATACACACAGCGACTAAGAAATTCTCTAGCTAAATGCGAATTGAAATTAAACATACAAATCGTACTTTTGTCATCAATCAAACCGCCACCACCACCAACCAACCATACAACAAAATCGAAAATTAATATCGAAATGCAAAACGAAATACCAAAACGAAACGAACGATTCCATCATCCGTATCCGTGTCATGTGTCCATGATCAGCCCGCTCACAATCCGTGGGCCCGGGCGTTGCTGAGAATGAGTCACCGAAGCGTCAGATCCGGTCGGCGAGTCAGGCGCCCACGAGCCGCAAAAAGACGCCGATAGCCGGCACCGGAATCGGAAGCGAACGCAAGGCGCGCCCATGTAAGTAGCCATAATTAGCGGAGGCAAAGAGCAACCGAAATCCCTCCGCCAACTACCCAAAACTCAGTTCAACTCAGTTCAGTTCGATGGATCGTTGCGAGGCGACCATTGCCTTTATTTATTTAGTCCTAGTTTGCATATGTCATGTCTTAATTATTAATTGTTAGATTGCGTTAATTCTCCGTTTCTCTGTTGCCTCGTTTCGTTCGCATTCATTTTGGTTTAGTTGCCCGTTTTGGTCCTAGTTTAGTCTTTAGTTTATAGTTTTTAGTTTAGTTTAGTTAACCGATCTCACGTCGCCAGTCTGAATCTAAAACTTATTTCCAGCGACCATCTAGTTGAGTGTCTAAACAACCAAATAACAAACCTTAACATAGTTGAAAAATAATTAACAAATTACCCTTTAGTTTTGTTAGTTTAGTCTCTGGTCATGCAGTTACATTTTTGGTTTTAATTCCCATTCGTTACCCACTTGAGTTTCGATCACTGTTCTCTCTCTGTAATGCAGCGTTTGATTGGTCTTTCGAGTAACCTAACAATCTATAGTTTAGCATGTTGAGTGAACCATCATTACTAACAACAAATTCAATAACTAATTAACTAAACCACTAACTAAAACCATAATCCAATCTAAACTTATCTGTAAGTAAGTAAAAAAAAAGTAAGAAAAACTAACAATTCCAGTTCAGTGTTGTGTCTAAGTCGTTCGAGTTTTAAGTTTGTATTCCGTTGACCTCCAACTAACCTTAAGTATGACTTTGTTGGCTTACATCCTGGATATAGCTGTAACATATATGTTTATAATAAGGCCTTTTTAAAGGCCTACCTTCATATCTTGGGTCCCAAAGCCAACAATGTGCCCTCCCTTTCAATAGCTGCAAACCTAAGTTGTTGCCAACTTGATTTAAGTAGACTAACCCCTTACAAATGTTAACACAACTAACCAAAAAGTAAGCAAAGGGTAGCATTTCATGTTTGATTTAATTATGCTTTTCCTTTCGTTCAAACTCCTTTCCGTTGGGACATTTTCAAGCTTTTGCTTTTGAATGCATTCTCGACTTGTCACAAATTCCAAATAAAAAACATTTCTGATGAAAATACATTTAATAATTTCTTTCACGTGCGTTTTGTTTTCGGTTCTAAAAAAATATCAAAAATATAATGAAAAAAAAAATGACAACAACAAAAAATCATCGTAAATGAAAAACGAAAACCGAAAAACCGAAAACTGCTTACGTTCTTATAGCCACCCTATCCACAACATTCCAATCCCGCATTAAAAGTAGTTCCCTGCCACCGCCCAATGGTAGAGTAGCCTCTGCGCCGCCAGCAACTGCAGCAGCCCGTGCAGCAGCAACAACAGCAGCTAAATCGGCCTCAAGCGCTAATCATGCAATCAATCAATCACAATCATCACAAGCCAAGAGCAGCAGCAACAAGGCCAGCAGCCGAGCAGCAACAGCCGCCCAACAGCAACAGCAAATGCGTAAGAAAGACAAAGATAGATCGAATATTAGTTGCATTGGTAATGGTAGTCAAGTTGGTGCTGGTAGCGGTAGCAATACAAATACAAATAGTGTCAAGCATCAGCAGAATAAGCAAAAGCAACAACAACTACAACAACAACAACAACAGCAAAAGCAAAATCAACACGAGCAAAATCAACAACAACAGCAAAAGCCACAGCAACAGCAGCAACCGCAACAGCAACCCAAGCACGATGTTGCTGCAACATCATCGCCATCATCAGCAACATTGGCTACAACATTGGCAACATCATCGGCCCAAAACCCCAAACGTCCTGCGACCATCAACATCAAACGGCTAACGGTACCAGGTCAGGATAAGAAATTGGCTGAAAGTGAGTAAAGTTTCAACGTGAACTTGAACTTGAACTTGAACAAAAAAATTCGAATCAAATCAAATCTGCAATAAACCCAAATAAAATCTAAAATAAAAAATAAAATCCTTTTAAACGTAAAAAAAAATTATAAACAAATTTTACACGGAAAATGCTGTAACAGTACATCTGATGCGCGAATTGTTTGTGTTGCAACTTTTGTAAAACTTTAACATAAAAAAATGAAAAGAAACTCGTAAAAACGCTATTAATACTCCAGCATTTTACACCTTGGCCAAAGAAAACTGTTCGTCCACAATTTAGTGCAAAAGTGATTAAGCTTATGATTTACCAATTGGCATCCATTTGGACCCCACAATTGAATGAACTACTGTGTGTTCTCAGTGTATTTTCTGTTCTCTGGCGGAGCCATGTGGAATCATGTTTTAGATTGGCATTCACAAATTGTACAAAATTGTAGTTTATAATTGTTATTACCTAGTTAGTACCTCGTTATTCCACTGGTTGCCCGTGAAAAGTCACCTTTACCTAAAAATAAAGTCAGAAAAAAACCAAAATAAAAATCAAAATTCCAAATTCTTAGTTGCTAGAAATTGTGGGCAAACCCAAAAACAGAAAAAGTGCGTTGTTATTAAATGTTAGTTGTTGTTGTAATCAATGTTTGTAAATGTTGTATATCCAGCCGTGTGTCTGTGTATTCCCGTATATATCTGTCTAAGCAAACTGTATTAGAATACTGTTTTCACATGCGCCTCATCATTTGTAGATTTTGTTTTTCTGTTGTGTCTCATGATATCAAATCACTTTTATGGAACTTCTACTACTATCTACTCTATCTTTCTTATTTCTCTATCTGTACATATGTATTTGTAAAGCATTTCTATTCTAGATTCCCTTAGAAAGTGTGTGTTTACCAAAAATACAAAATTACACAAGAACACATAATACTTAACACACCAGTTAGAAATTAGTTTGAATAGTTAAAGAGGGAAATTATAATAGAAAAAGGAGAATTAGTAAAGGTTCCTAATTAGGAGTTGATTTAAAATTTATTATAGAAAACTTGTATAGAAATAAATTGCTTTTACTCACTCCAAACACATTTAGCTTAGAGTATTTATTAATATTTAAATGTTAAACAAAAGGGTATAGAAGGCTTTTATAGAAAACGGAATAGTTACTAGCTTTTACAAACACATTTTTTTTGTGATGGAAATTACAGTAAAACAAAATTTTTAAAGGGCACCCCCTGTAGATTTGTTAATTATTTTCAGTGACAGGTACAAAAAGGTAAAACTAAAAACATTTCTATCTGCTGTCATCGAAGCGTTCGTTATTGCCTGCATAAAAAAAAAAACAAATCACCAAACAAAAAACGCCACAAAAATATATTAAGAAATTATTCCTCCTTATTTTTAAACATTTTTCTAAATCAAATAAAAAACATAAAATAGTTTTCTTACTCTTCTTCGCATTTACATGTTGCGTGTCTGTTTGTGTATTTGTGGCATGCCGTTTCTCATGTTGTGCGCTTTATATAAAAAAAAAACAAAAAAAAAAAAAGAAATAAGATATAAAAAAAAATCCTTTTGGTTTCTACTAACAATTTGTTGCCTTTTAAGCTTCCAGCTTAATATCCCTAAGTTGACTAAGTTCCATTCCGTTTTTGGTTTCCAAACTAAGTTACCAATACAATTATTTGTTTCAATTTTTCGTTTCAACTACTAACCAGTAAAACTCAAACACAAAATTTGCTTAACAAAAAGAAAAAGAAAAAAAAAAGGACAAAAGATCAACAGCTACGGCAGCATAATGATATAACTCAAACATATAATGCGCCTACTATAATCAAGTTAATTCCATAACGCATAATCTCCCCCTCTTTGATTAGAACTGAAATTTATAATCTCTCCTGGATATTTTGAACCGCCAACAGACGATGCCGAGGACGGCCGTGAGACTGCAATTTCCATTTCCAGCTGCAGTCCACAGCCGCCAGTGCCGGAGGTGCCCGAGGAGCCGCTGGTGAAGTCCCCGCCAGAGCCGACCCGGGTCAAGTCGCCGGAGCAGATCATAATGCGCTCACCCGATCCAGTCAACTGGACGGTGCCCCTAGACACTGGCAAGACCTTTACGGTCACGCAGAATGTCAAGGATGGTAAAGTAGACTTGAAAAAGTCTTGCTGAAATTAATAATAAATTCCCTTTATTAACTAACGATTTCCTTGTCCGCAGGGGAGAACTACAGCCGACCTCAGAGCGAGATTAAAGCGTCGACACCGGTGGAGAAGCCACCGCCGCCACCGCAATCGGCACCGCCACAACTAACCGAACAGGCTAAAATGGACGGTAAGCCATTAAGCACGCTTCAATAAAAAAAACGCAAAACTTCCATACCAAAAGCATCAGCAAAAACCCAAAATGAAGTCAACAACAAAAATAATAATACAAAAAAATAAAAAACAAAACGAAAAAGTCGAATCGCTTTTACAAATATTTATATATTAACTCGTATCTAAATATATGTATCTGTATATGTATATGTATGTATCGCTACTCACAACCATCATCAAAAAAAACAAAATCCAAAAATCGTATCATCGTTAGCCAATCTCCAACTTCTTCAAATCCAAAAAAAAAACCAAAAAACACACCAGCAAATCAAGCCAAAAACCAATCTCGATAAGCGTAAATAAAAAGCAAAGCTCCCCCGCTCTCCTCTGTATCAAGCCAAAAGCAATTGTGCAAGCCAATGCATTGTAGCCGTACCTGTACCCGTACCCTAGACCTTGGTAACATAACAAAACACTATTTCCACAATATCTCCCCCTCCCCCACCTCTCGACCACTGCCATCCGCGACGCCCAGCCTGGAAGTCGAACAGTCCAACCACCAGCGCCGCCGCCGCTGCCGCAGTCTATGGCAAAACGCTGACGCCCCATGCCACCGGCCCGCCGGGCGGAGCCGTGCGTTGCACTGCCGCGCAGGATCAGCAGCAGCTGCCGGATCCGGCGCCCACTGCCCGGACAACCGCCGCCGAGGTGCTGGAGAAGGCCCGCGACCGCTTCGATCGATTCTGGGGCAGCAGCAGCGCCAGCAAGGAGGAGAGCGTCTAGACGAGACGAGATCCTTGCAGATCCACATCCAATACGCAGTGCTTTTCAAGTGCAAAATGTATTCCCTAGGGCAGTTAGTTGGCCCTTGAAAGCAAGTAATAAAGATACGTAATAGACGTTATGCAATACCCTAAAAATATACACCATCTAACCTATCTTCAAGCCTGATTCCAAGATAATACAGTTTTCCATTCAAAAGTTGATAGGTTTCTGAAGAAAAAAATATATTTTCAATTTGATTCTAATTGATTTTAATATATTACAATTCTTATAAAATATCAGGAAAATATACTTTCAAAAACCCTTTTTTTACAAGAAAAGTGTTTAATGAAATATTTAATTGATACAATTACACTTAATAATTTGTATTAAGTATTTCTTTTGAGTCCGAAATATATTTAAACATTTTACAAGGCATTTATTGTGAGGTAATGAGCATGCTATTAAAACTATTTAATTTTCCGATATTAATACGAGGTGGAAGGAAGAAATCTTTATAAACAAAATAGGATTAATTAAGTTATTTTAAAATACAACTTTTAAAAGAGAATCGTATTGTCATGGAATCAGGAACTAAGCCTATGAAAAAAATCTCGTTTTGACTAAGCTTGAATCCATGGTAAAATTCGCTTTTGGTTTCCCAGTTTCCCCGACTGCTGCAAGCAATTCTGAAATCAGGCCAAATGTCATCTAATGTCTAGCTAGCTTTAGCCCCATTAACAAGAGCGAGCACTACACCCAAAATTTTGTTATGTAAGACACTTTCACTGCCTGTTACCCAACAACAACAAGAAGAAACAAAAAGAACAACAAGTTAATATCGAACCAGTGTTGTTTACTTTGCAATTAAGCCCCGCGAACTTTGCAATATTTCGATTCATTCGAGTCATAGGGAAAACCAATATTAAATGGGACAAACATCACCGCAAAGACCCGTCCAACAAAGTGAGGCCATTCGACCGGACCGGAGGTATACTCACATTTTTGTATCTTTCATTAGTTGAGCAAGCCAAGCCGTATATATTTGGGTAATGCATAAGGTGATCTAGGCTATATACCGCTGATCCGTCAAATACCAAAAGTTGATAATAGATTTTGCACATGAATTACAAAATGGAAAAGATACCAATTACGACAAACATGATGTTAAGAATAATTTAAGATACATTTTGGCTAAATACGAAACTTAAGGCAACTGATGGTTAAAACAAACTAACACCAAACAGACACTCAGATAAAACACAACAGATTACATGGAATATAGCAGAAAAAATTAAGAAAAAAAGATAATGCTTTGAAAAGCTGTGAAACTAGTTTCAGACTTGCGTACACTTCTTAAATAATACAACTATTATGTGTATGTGAAAATAGTCGAGAGACCACAATGGAAACAAATTTGAAAAGAATACAGAAAACCTAAGCGATTTAATCATATTTTGAGTAAAGTTAGCGCTAAAATGAATAAGACAAATGCTTCCCAAAGGGCAATAGCTTTGAGAAAGTTGATGTAATTTGTACGAAAATTTTGTTAGATTTCATTTCTCCATATCTCCTCTCAGTGTAGACAGCGTTTCAGTACAAACTAAGTACCAGTTGAAGCTCAGTTTTGGCAGATCCTTTTCTTTTTTGCTAAGGTCAAAGCCCAAATGTTAAACTTCTCTAAGAATAAAACAAAAACAGAGAATAAGGAGAAAACTTTGTAAGCTGAAGTTAAGATTTCATTGCCCATTTGTTGTGTGATTAACTTCAGTATTGAGCTTAATTGTTGCTTGCCTATATATATTTTTAATAAAAAATAAAAAACACAAAACAAAACTAAACTAAAGAAAGAAATAAAAAAAGGATAATGACACGTCAATGGTATTTATTAAACAGTTGAATATTTTTTATATGTTTTTCAATGAAAGGACCTGTTTGTTAGTTGAAATCGATGAGTTGATTTACTGAACCCTATACATAGTTATCGATTATAAACCATTATCAAGTGCCCCAAAGAACAACAATTGTTTATTACGCTCAGTCTTAGAATTGTCACCGATTCGATCATGTCAGTTGCATTAGTTAGAAGTGACTAATAAGCTAAGCTAACTAAGCTCTCTCTCCGGCAATCTTAAGAACTCTGAAACCCAAAAGAAAACCCAAAATAAAACCCGAAATTACCCAAATTAATCGAAACAAACAGGAAATGCACACACTCACACAACAGAACACACAAAAAGAACTATATTTCAAGTTACAATTTGATAAATGAAAACACAACCAAATGGTAGACTCTTGAACTCATTTAGTTTTAAATATCGTACTTAACAAATTTTAGGCAACTTTAATATGAATCTACTTAAGAACGAACTTGATATATATATTCTAGCTTGTTTACAAAGGAAATGAAATGGAAAATAAATGCAAATGGAAACCTAATCCCTAACAAATTATACCCCGTAAACGATTTCGAAAAAGGCGCACGATCACAGGCTTCTTCGAAAACCAAATGGAAAATAATAAATCGATTTTTATAAACACTTATATGAAAGTCAAAACCAATAAGAATTTTCCAATTCCGTTTCAGTCACAGAGCTAAAAATAAAAACCGAAGAATTAACAAGTAACACCAATCAATTAAATCAATTTTAAACATTGACTTTCACGCCTAAATGCGCCTACAATTTTAATGAATTAAAGAGCCTCATCAGAAATGCAATAAAACAATACGACAAAACAATACAACCCAATTGATAATTTCTCTGAATTGTCATAAAAAAGGCACACCAAATAGCCTTGATAGAAATGCTAAATAACACGATATAATATAATTATAAATGTACTTTGAACGAAGTAACAGAATCATATAAAAGACAACAAATTTAAAAGATAAAATAGAAAAACCAAAAACAAGTGATGGTAAAAATGATTATAACATTGTATGAATCGAATAAATGAAAAATGCATATAAACGTTTTAAAGGTTGTGTTTAATTTCTAGGTTTTAAAATCATAAAACTTACCTCTGCAGAATTTTGAAAAATAAAACAAAATTTGTTTTGTTTTGTTTTGCTTTTTATTATTGCTGTTATTAGGTTTTCTTCAAGAAAATGTCTTCTATTATAATTGATGTATTATGTTCAAGAGGAAATATTGTTGTTTTATTGTTTACTTTTCACTTAACTGTATTATCGGTTTATTATTGTTTAATCTGGAGAGGATTGCGCAGATATTTTTACAATTGTAGGTCATTTCTGGGGCTTGGGAAGTAAGTATTTTGAAAATAGTTGTATATATATATATATTGTTAAACATTTATTGCTGGTAAATTGTTTTCGTAGGCTTTACCTATTTGCTGATTGTAGACGAACTATTTATAAGACTTCATAGTTAATTTTTCATTGCACTTCATGATTTATGTTATGAATTAATTTGTTAGTTTCATTTTGTTTTCTTTTTTTAGATTTTCATTACAGGAATATAGAAAGCTGTTATCACAGTATTTTTAAAAAGAATAACACAAAAACAATAACGATAAGAGGTGGCTGGGGAGAAAACGAAAAACTTTATACTTTTTGTGGAAAGTTGCCGATCAGATTTATTCTTTAAATATAAACTTATATATTTGTTTAGTTTTCGTATTATTTAGTTTAATTTTGGTTTTAATTCGCTTAAAGTTTGCTCGAAAATACATGTGTCGAAAAAATGTTTCAATGTGTTTTTAATTATTTCATGTTATTCTTTTTTATTATATCAAAGGATTTCCACTTTCATTATTTAACTCTAGTTGTAATTATAATTTATTTAGGTTGTTCGTAAGCGTAAATAGCTTCATAAATATGTGTCAAAATATTTAGAATTCATCGGATTGGATTGCTACTGGTGCGGTTGGGGTTTGAAAAGAAGTTTCCGGTTGGATCACAACAAATCAATCGAGTTGGTCTGGGCTCATTTATACTTATATATCAAAAAATATAATTTATAGACGTCGCTCAAGTGATTTGTTATAAACTACGCTCGCCTAGAGCTATGCCGCTTCAAAAACTCACTCAATTGGAGGCAACTTGAGCAAACATTTGAGAGTGGGCAAAAGTATAGGGGTCATTAGGTCGGCAGATTGCTCTAAACCTACTCATATGCAGCTATATTTATATGTTTTTGTTTAGAGAGAGAGAGAAAGAGACAGAGTAACTGATATTTATAAAAAATTTAGCACAATTTCGTTCCTAACACTTTTTAAACTTTTGTTTTTGATAAAAGTTTTCTGGGTTTAGCTTAAATGTAAACAATTAAAAGGTATACCAAAAAGGTTCCGAACACCGAACGAACTCAGTGTGTTCCCAATGCTAGCTAAGATTTTTCCATATGCTTGTATATAGTACCAAATGAATATCCCCGGGTCCCGGCAGCCGGCACCAGGACCTTGGGGGGATCTTACCTAAACTTATGCTTGAAAAAACATCCTGGACTTATCAACTAAATTCATTTAAATAAACAAGTTAGAGTTGCTTTTGGTTACCACAAAAAATGACACGTTTAACAGACTTTTCTTTGTTGCAATTACGAGTTTCGATTCCCGCCCCCAATGCATATACATAATGTTAATAATAATCATTCCGACTTAATCGTATAGTGGGGGGAACATTTAAATTTAGTTTCAAATATCTATATATGTATATAGGGTATGTGTATAAATACAATTTATATAATGTTGAGAGTGGTTGGGGTCTTCTTTAAGGTTGTAAAATTTAAATTGCTTATAAATTTAGAATTTACTTGGGATTTCAATGGGGTTTCGGGTTGGGTTCTTGGGTTTCTTTAATATAAGCGTAAGTTGAGAGTTAAACACTTAAGATCTAATGCTTGGTTTAGTTATCGCAAGTGCTACTACGTTTAAATTCGTTTAACTGCAGATTTGACTGAATTCAACATATAGTAAGTACACAAAAACATGAAAATCAATTTCAGGTGTCTTTCGTTTCCGTCTCGAACTTACTTGACTAAGAGAGCTGAAGAATGGTAAGATTCTCGGCCATTCAAATATGTAAATCGCTTCAGTTGGGCTTAGGTATGTATAATGGTTATTAATATCCTTCCGATCTTAACCATCCGAAACTGATCGCTGTCAGCTTAGTTATATTCGCTCGATCTCCCCTGCTGCGACAAGTGAGTGTTTTAGCTAAGCTAGCCTATAAATTAGTGATTGTTGTATGCATTTGTCGTCCCATAAAATATTCACTTTCCCGCAGCGCTCGCTTACAACTATACAACGCATATTAATCCCCCTCAACTCTAAGAGCGCGTTTTTCGAAGACTGATTAGTTTGTACTAGTTGCTAGTGAAGCTAGCTAACCCTCTAGTTCTCGCTGAGGTCCTTGATGGCCTGCAGTATGCGCTTGACGTGGCCCACCTTGACTACACCCAGGTCCTTGAGGTCGCGGCGTCCCAGGGTGAGCAGCTCCTTGCCGCGTATGTCGTTCTTGAGAAAACTGTCCACGTACTCGGACAGCTGCATCGTCTCCAGCCAGGTGACCACCTCGTTGACGCTCCAGTTGTTGGCCGCCTCGCGCGTGTTGGTCAGAGGAGGCTTGAAGGCCTGCTGGCCGGCGGTGGAGCCGGAACGGAGCCGCACCCAGAAGGGTCGTGACTTCCGGCGGCCATCGGGCTGTGGAATGGTTTTAAAATAATTACAAATGAGAAATATTAATAAATAAATATAAACTCACATCCTCGTTGGGCGCCAGGACATTAAAGTAGGCACGCAGCTTGCCGTCGATGCACTTTTGCACGGAGCACTTCTTCAGCTCCATCTCCATGTTGGCCAGGGCTGCGCTCAGCTTGGTCTCCAGATCCTCCCGCAGGATCAGGCTGTGACCCCGATCCCTTAGCAAAGTGCAGGCATCGTCGTACAGCTGACGCGAGGAGTCGATGACCTCCACCAGCTTGGTGCGCAGGGAGGGACCTTCGAGGAGCTTGCCCTGCGGATGTATGGACTCCAGGGCCTCACTGGCCCGGCAGGCCACCTCGTACAGGTCGTGCTGCAGGGCTGGGTGGGAGATGATCAGGAACTTGACCCACTTGACCAACGAGCTAACGGCCTCGATGAAGTTGAGGAGCACATAGCATTCCCGTTCGGAGATCACCTCGTCCGTGGACACGGCGTGTTCGGAGGCCGTGGAAGAGGCATCCCTTTGGATCGAGATGCTGTGCTGGCGCTGCTTCTCCTGCCAGCTCTTCAGCGAGAGTTCCAGGCTCCGGTTGCGACACAGCATCTGGACGCGGTTCTTGTGCAGGATGCGGATCATTCCCGGCGGCTGCAGCCAGGCCTCGCCGTCCACCTGGATAGGTATCTCCTCGTCGCCCAGGATGTTGATCTGCACGCTCTGGCACTGGGCGATGCGGTGATGCTGCAGATTGATCAGCCGGGAGGCGGCCATCTGCACGGAGCCAAAGACGGCCACCACTTCGAGCACGCGATCGTCGAAGCTCGGCGGCAGGAAGATGTCGTCCTTCTTGCTGCTGCCCCAGAAGTTGGTGCCGCCCATGAAGCTGGGTATGTTCAGGATGACAATGCCCTGGAGTTCCGGCAGCGGAATCCGCTGGCCATCGCACTCCAGCTGCACGCGCTGCTCCAGATTCTTGCAGGTCTTCTGCAGGAGCTGCTTGGAGCCCAGGACGCCGTACCACATGTAGTTCCTGGCCCGGGAGCGGCACTTCTCCGGGTGCTCCTCGCGCTTGTTGTGGAAATCCAGCGAGATCTTGGCATCGATGCCGATGCCAAAGTAGTTGTTCATCACACACTTCTCATGATAGCCGGCCAGGAGGGTCTCATCCGGATCCATCAAGGGACTAACAGCGGCACAGAGCGTATCGGCATTGGCCAGCAGGCATTTGGAGATGAAGCCACCGCCATTGGCAAGGTCTAAGATGGAAAGAGTCCTTAAAAAGTATTCTTTAAGGGATCTTACTGATATAAGCTTACTTGGCCAGTTGGGCAGTCGCACCAGAGGATTGATGATGGGCAACTTGCGACTGGTCTCCTCGGTGGGCGTCTTCTCCTTATCCTTGCCGGCCTTTTCCTCCTTGTCCTTGTCTCCCCCGGCGGCGAAGTGGTCAAAGCCGAACAGGGTCGAGCCCATGAACAGGCTCGACTTGGAGCCCTTGAGGGTCTGGAGGTTCGGGAGCGCTTCGTTCGGCTGCAAGAGAGAGGCGGCGATCAGTGGCGGTAACAGAGGCGGCCGGGAAAGTCGAGTACGTGTCAAAGAGCAACTGGAAAGTCAGCACTAACTACGATACAAGAAAACATGTGGATGTGATCGAGTGTGGATCTGTGGGTGAGTGTGCCAGTGTTGGGTGACTTGCAATTACTGACGCAGGGTTGGTAAGTACATCTCGAGAGGGACAGAGCGAGACAAGGAGAGACAGAGAGAGTTACTGAGAGGCGGAGTGAGTGAGAGATTAGGATAGAGCATAGGAGGCAGCGCACTACGTAAGTCGAACAAATCATAATCAAATCATAGATGGTCGGGCTTTAAGCAGAGGCTACGTATGTCTGTTGTTTTAGTTTAGTTTGGGTGTTGGTTAACGTTGTTTGTTTGAATTATTGGAACTTTGCAACACTACTCAAAAGCGCAACTGACGCAGGTGCTAAGGATCGGCAACGGCAACGGTAACTGGCACTTGATAATAGACGCTTTATACAGGGGATTTATTGCACTTTAAAGCTGTTTGGGGGCACCATTTACAAAGATCTTTTTTTGCTGAAGAACTAATATTATTATAATTATTATTTATTAATGTTAAAATATGTATGGAAATTAATAACGAAATTATACAATATATTTACTATATTTTCTGTACTTACTAAAACTTAAATTGTATACAATTTTAAAGCTTTGTTGATAGAGCTGAAGAAACATCGATGCTTATCGATATAATATCTATTTTTGCACATTAAAATATCGAAAATTTCGATTGTTGAACGGACTTTGTCAAAATGCTTAAGGGTAATCCATTGCTAAATTCTTTAAATATGTTTTTCTTTGTAAAGGGCTTATCCACCTCGGATTCCCGAGGATTACACTTTATTTTTCGGTAGTTCCAGTTTATTTTTTACTTGCTGGGGTAATTGAAACATCGAAAGAACGGGAGAACGCAGAACGGCTGGGGGATCAGAACACAGGGGACGCACTTGGGACCCCGTCCCGGATTTATGGACTGGCTTACCAGAGGAATCAGCGGCCTGATAAGCGCCAGGGTGGCCAGGCGAATATCGGGCTCCGCCACCACAAAGAACCGGACACTGAACAATCCGTAGCCGCGCTTGGTGGCACCCTTTTGGTTTTTCTTCTAGGAAAATGTATTTAGTATAACGTTGCTTTTTAAAAATTGTGTTTAGCTTCGTGTGCTTGTGTGTGTTTGCATTTACATTATGTGAATTATGCGAGTGGATATTTAGTAATTACACTGAAAATGTTCAAAGCTTGTGTTGTGTGTTTGAGTGTCGGCTAAAGTATATCTAAATCAAAAGTTCATATATATGAGTTAATTTTGAAATACATACCAATTGTTTTTGTGCTTTTTGTAAATCATATACATGGTCTAATTCGGTTTTATCTTGTATTGTTTTAATTTGTTGTTGAAACTAAAGGGTTAACTTAGGCAAATAGGCATAAGGTGGCAAACAAAATGTAGTTAAAACTGGTGAAGCACTTTGTGTGGTTTTGGAAATTTTCTCCAGCTAAATCAACTTTTAATTACTTCATTCATTATCAATTAAGTTCGAAACTGCGCTCGGTTTATGCGTAATTTTAACGAGTTTAAAAGTTTAGTAATATTTCACAACAATTTAAATTACGGCTCGTTGTGAAACTTTATCCCGACCTGCACAAAATGCTTCGCACTAAAAACCAACCAAACTTTGTGTGAACTGCAAACTGAAAACGGGTGAGTACCTGGAATTGAATCCAGTTTCTTTTTTTTCACAGAACTCCCTGCTGGTTGGTTGGTGGTTGACTGGGCATTACTTGTACGAACCATTACCTACAGTCGCTGTTGTTAGTGTGTGGCTGTATGAGGAGTGCGTTCTGCATTCAGCACCTGCGCTTGCACCTGCACCTGCACTTGACACCAATTGCTCGCCTGACACAATCAAAACTCAAGTACTTCGCAACTGCCGACGATGCGGTGCCAATGTGAATCGAAAATGTCGCACGCACTTAACTAAAGTGGCACAACTTGGCTATTTATTGAGTATTTAGTGAGTTCTTAAAAAGTGTTGCTAATATCGGTCTACTTGTGACAAGAGGTGAGTAAAAAACTAACCTAAGCCTCGTTGACATGCAGCTCTGATATCTTGGAAAATGTAACAATCAGGGCAATGAATTCTGTGAGCTGTGATCCTTATTATTTGTTATTCGAATTGCTTAAAATATTACTTAGCTGTGCCTTTAGATTTTTATGAAAAAATTGAGCTAAGCTTTCTAGATTTTTTAATGACGTTTTAGTGCCGTATCATAACTCCATAATTAAGGCAATATATAAGCAAATAGTCAAGCTAATCATGAAAATATGGCTCATATATCAGTAAGAATTTTATACATTTTACATCATTCTAATTTTATTACTTTTCTTAATAATATATAATATATAATTTTTAAGAAACTTTTAAAATGTAATTTTTTACTATTAAATCGAATTAAAAAACCCCCGCGTTGTGCCACTTTACCTAAGAT
Source organism: Drosophila tani (assembly GCA_008042535.1). NCBI lineage: Eukaryota > Metazoa > Arthropoda > Insecta > Diptera > Drosophilidae > Drosophila > Drosophila tani. The sequence continues at coordinate 24,782 of VNJO01005921.1, read as the reverse complement.
GTGTGCCATGTGTGGTTCAAGTCGTAGAAAGACGGAGAGAAGAAGGACGTGGCTTGCACTTGGATGACTCACCTTGAAGAGGCTGCCACAGCTAATGCGGCGACTGGCCGCCGGCGAGCTGCTCAGGAAGCGCGCGTGCTCCGGGTCCAGCGTTAGCTGGTTGGGATTAAAGCCCGAGTGCCGGCGATCCTTGTCCTTGTCGAACTCGCGGACAGCTAGACCGGGAGCATGGCTCGAATGGCGCCTGATCTCAGAAGCGTTCATAGCCCGCACACCCAGCAAACCGGAGCAGCCCATGGTCACGGACATGGACATGGCTCCGCCGGAGGAGGACATGACGCCGCCGCCGGGCAGCAGCGCACCTGCACCGGCACAACCTGCAGCCGTGGTGAGCTTGACGGAGTCACCGCGCAACGGCGTCGGCGGCCTCACAACAACACTTATCTGTGGATAGTTGGGATTTACATCATCAAAGGATTCTTTCTTACACGACTCATCAAAAGTAATGCGCTTTACATCTTGTCCATGGCCCGATTTCTTGGTGGGCGATGTCGAAGTGGTCAAAATGGAGTTCGCGTTGCGCACAGTGGCATCAACGTCTTGAATTTCTATTTTAATGGCCGTCTGCGTGGACAGCTCGTCCTCGCTGATGGTGGTGGCCAGTAAGTGGCCGATTCCGGTGGCCGGGTTATTCGTCGGCGTTTGCACGGCATCGGGGTCATCGTTATCGTTATCATTATGGGTATTCTGGATACCATTTCCGTTTCCGTTATCGTTGTCGCTGCTTCGATGTTGATCAAGCATTAGCTGCTGTTGAGATACGATTGCATTGGTTGTAGAGGTTTTCAGTTTTTTCAAGGAGATGCGCTTTTTGGGACGCTGCATCGGCAGCAGGATGGTTAGTAGTTAGTAGTTAGTAGTCGATGGAGTTTGTACATTGCAGGTTTTGGTTTTTTATTAGTTATTAGTTTTTAGTTAGATTTCAGATTTCAGATTGTGGTTAGTTAGATGTTGGGCGGGTTAAGTTGTTATCGGTATCGGTGGTAACGGAAAGTTGAAGAAAGAAGCAAATGGAGAGCAACAAAGAGTTCACTATAAGTGGCCATTTCTCAGCACTCTGGACAACCAAACAGAACAACGCTAGATACACTCGATATATATACAAACTAGGCGGTACACGGCTATAACTGAACCCGATTAGATTGGCTGGAATACATACCTTGAAGCTCTGACGCGCTATATCGTTACCTTCCACGAACTGCGCCAGGCTGCAGTAGCGCGGTGGCTCCCGCATCTTCTGGTCGTCGCACCGATTGTCGATCTCGAAGACAATGTTCTCGAAGCCAAACTGCTGCGGATTGTCGTCGCTGTCCATACGTGCCAGGCGGGGCATCCTCGGTGGCGACGAATTCCGCCTGCGTGGATGCACTCCCGAGTGCGAGTGGCCCAGGGCATTCAGGGACTTCTTGCGCGGCGGCTTGGCGGGACCCACATGCTCCGAGCAGAGGGTGGTGGTGTCATCGGTCAGCGTGCTGTCCTGCAGGGCGTAGGTTATGTCATGGCCCAGCACCGAGCTGATGTCGTCCATGATGCTCTCGCCGGGCATGGCCTCGGTCTCATCACTGGTCTCGGGCGAATCGATGTGCGTAAAGTTGCTGGCGTCCAGGTTCTGGATTTAATTGGTTAAGTTTTTAGTTAGTTAAGGGAATTAAGGGTCAGGGGACTTTTTATATTTTAAATTTTTATAAAGTTCAAGGACTTACCTGAATAATATCGCCCAAAGTTTGGCCCGCATCCTGCTTATCGAATATCTCGGAGGCCACGCTGCATTCTTCGTTGCTGATGGCCGACAGGACATCGCTGGCCTCTCCACCCAGATCGTCCGAGGAGGACTGCTCCTGAAAAAGTCAAGGAAATATCGAGGTGATGGTTATTAGAATCTCTGGGTTAGCTTTCATCCCGGGATGCGACACGTACGGTGGTGGTCTGTGCATCGGTGTCAATGATTGTTAGACTGGCGCTTGTGTAAACATTTTGGGAGTTGGGGGTTACGACTATGCCGGGTACCTGCAGGTTACAAGTATGTACCAGCGCCTGCTTCTCGGTGGGCATGCTGTCCTCCTTCTCCACATCCTTCTCCTTGTCCAGGTCCTTGTCTTTGTTCTTGTCCCCGTCCTTATCCTTGTCCAGGTCCAAGTCCTTGTCTTTGTCCTTGTCCTTGTCCTTGTCCTTGTCCATCTCTCGTGTCATGTAGTAAGTGCGCTCAAACACCTCGATGGGTCGGTAGTCGGACAGAGGATCCACAATGGGCTCGCACGTGAGGATCGGCACCCGCAGGAAGTCCACCTTGCGGTCGGTGGGCGTGTTCTCGCCGCCATCGCTGCTGGGTGACAGGCGATTGCCGGCATCATCGATATTTGCGCCACCGCTCAGGGACATGCGACTCCGGCGGTACACCGTCTCCCCGTTGGCCCCCTCCTCGATCTCCTGGATCACCTCCACCCCGGAGCTCCGGCGACTGTCCGCGAACTGCCGCGGAGCCGGCAGACTGATGCTGTTGAAGAAGCTCTCGTCCACCGAGTCGCGTCGCGTATCCGGCAGCGGGGAAATACAGGTGAGCCGTGAGGTCTCCATGGTCGGGGAGATTATGTTGATCGGGGGGATAATGGGCAGGGGGGAGCTGCAGGGAGTCGACTCGCCGGAGTTGGTGGTGGGCAGCTTCAGCGCCTCAAAGGGCGTGATCGAGAGCTTGCGTTGGTAGCGCTTCGGGCGTCCTGGTTCCGAGTGCTCCACCACGTTGTAGATGGCTCGCTTCACGCTGTTGGCTCGGCACTGGAGCGCCTCCTTCTCACTGGACCTAAGGGAGCGGCTGTTCCGGCGCTCCTTCGAATTGATCTGGTCCTTCTCGGTCTTCTCGATTGATATGTTGGGATTGCTGATGAACAGGGGAGGGGAAATACAATAATTTAAATACACAATTCAATTTGAAGGGATTAGGTTTCATAAGTTTAAAACTTGCTAATTTTCTATAACTCACAGCAGGGAGGCGCTGGTTCCCGGTGTCAAGGGAATGCTCCTGGCAATCAGACTCCTGATGGTGGCTATCAAGTCATCGCCGCTGTGGGCCCCTATCTCCTCCTCCTGCAGGGCGTCCAGCAGCATGTTGAGCTTCTGCTTCAGGATGTCGCACTTGACCGCCAGCTGCTCGTCCTCCTTGTGGTGCTCCGAGATGCGGGCCACCAGGTCGTCGACGGTGTCGCAGAGATTCCGCGTCGAGCTGATCAGAGTCTGGGGGTCGTTGGTCTCCACAATGAAGCGCAGGTGATGATTGGCCGAGGTCACCATGCCGGTGAGCAGAGCCTCCTGCTCGGTGGTGATCGACATCTTGGGCGTTTTCGGAACGGGAATGGCCTTCTCAAAGACCATAATGCTCCAGCGGTCCAGCATCTTGGTGCTGGCCGACTCGTAACGCTCCAGGATCTGCGGCAGGTGGGTGTCATCATCGCAGCTGGAGCCCCAGCCCAAGACCCTGGCCAGATCGTTGCCCGTGCCCAGAGGCATCACGGCCACCTGGCATTGTTTCTAAAGGGTTGGGGAAATAATAATGCTCACAGGATATTTTTTTAATATTTTTCCCGGACTCACATGCATGTTAAATCGATCGATCTCGCTGAGCACCCAGCCCACGGACCCGTCGCCGGAGCAGACCAGGATGCGGAACATTTCAAAGTGCCGAAACAGCCGCAGTCCCAGACTCGGGCCCGTGGAGATGAGATCAAATACCTGGGCCGGGTTCAGCAGCTGCTTGAAGCGCCGCAGGAACTTCACGCCCTGGTTGTCGCCCGACTTGGAGTTCACAAAGACCAGCAGAGGCGAGAAGTTGCCCTTGGGACTGGCCACATCCCAGGCGTCGTCCGTGCTGATGGAGTGCACGCTCGTCGGCGGCACCACGGACAGCTTGGCGGGTCCGATGGGGCAGGCCACCGCCATCTGCGGCCGGCAGGCCACATGGACAGTGGCTCGGCACCACAGGCACCGCCAGTCCTGGAGCCGCAGCACCGAACCACAGGTCTTCTTGCAGACGGCACACATCGAGGACACCGGCAGGTTGCCCTCCATCCATTGGTGCGGCATGATGATGCCGTCCGCCTGCTCGATGATGTCCTTGCCCACGCTGGCCAGCGTGGTCCACTTGCAGTTGGCAATGGACTTGGCCGCGCACCGCTTGTGCACCTTGCACTTGCAGACCTCGCAGCTGAGGCCATGCGAGGTCACGCCGGAGAGGGCGTCGCGGCACACGTTGCAGTAGGTGGGTCGGGCATGCGAGGTGGCATACCAGTGGTGGTGGTTCGACAGGATGTCGTGCTGCTCGATCAGGAAGCTGTCGCCACGCGGCCGCTGCGGCGCCGTGGCCGTCTTCAGGCTGCCCAGCCAGTCCTCCATTTCGCGGCGGGACTCGGCGCAGAGCACCAGTGATCGAGTGGGTGTGATTATCTAGGATATTGGAAGAAGATGTAGGGTTAGGAAAGGGTTTGCTTATCCTTATTCGCCCTAATTTTTCGCTGAACTAATTTGCCTTTTACCCGCAACTGGAAAACACACACTCGGCGGCCTGTTTATTAGTTGTGTAATCAAATGAGGGTTTATTATGTATTTTGGGCGGCCTCATTAATATGCTAATGCTGTTCGCGTTAACGATAATGCGCAGACAGGCGGGGCCAAGGCCTGTAAGTAGGACAAGCCCGCCCTTTAAGCCCATTCAAGTGGCCATAACCCACCCACGACCTTCTGGATTATGATGGCGATGCCACACTCCCGCTGCTCCTATTAATTCCCACCTTATTTATGGCACACACATGTATGTCCTTCTGCGAATTTTTCTGCGTTTTGTACCTGCTCTTGTTTTCCATTTTTGCGGTCAGCTGTAATTGCAGGACACCGAGTCTAGACAGGGCTAACTTATGACTTTGTTTGCGCCAAGCTTAATGAGATTTTCTAATTAACTTTCTCTGCCCCCGTCCGCTAAAGGTTGCCAAATGACCTCCCATAAATCAGACGAAGAATCTTCCTAGGGCTCCGCGTTATGCAAGTGCAGTTAACGCAGTCGGTGGAGGAGGAGGAGGAGGACTCTGACAATGGCCAGTTGACATGCCAATGTCATGAGCTGACACGACAATTGGGCTGGCTATGAGCCAGGGGTTGGAGGCCAGAGCAATATTGGCCACTTTCGTGTCATAAACCGCACAATGTTCGGCCTGTTGTGACAGGCAGCCAAGTTGTGAACTTGGTCAAGAGCGGCGACAGCACTTGGCCACGAAACAGACATGACCTGGCCTCCGTCTTTCAAGGACCACTAATTACATTCCAAACGCATTTATCGAGCACCCAGTCAGCCAGCAAGCCCGTCAGGCAGTCAGCCAGAATTTTCAATCAAAGGGATCCAGCCGGGACCGGGACCGGTGTGCGTATCCGATGTTGCAATTAATCTGCAACCGCAACCACAACGTCATCATCGGCATCAGCGGCATCCATCTGGCACTCCCTTCGCCTTCGGGTTCTCAGGCTTTCCGGCTCCTCCTGTTTTTCAATTAGTCTAATGTGCGCCGGTTAACTGATTCCCAATGCACCTGCCACCGGGCGTAGGTGGCTCAGGGAGCCGCCAGGGATTTGGATTGAGATTGAGTTTGATGTTTGCAACATGGATTTACTTTTAAGCATTGACCGCCGGCCGCCGGCTTATGGAAAATTTATTAACTTTTCTGGGGAAACCAAACTGTCGATTTTTGTAAATTGCATTTGACTTTCCATTAGCCAGATAAGCCGAAGTTAACTCAATTTAAACAAACCACTTAAATTGCAGCTCTTGCTATTTTTAGAGGCCATTAAGGGATTGATAAATGCACTCTGACCAGGCTTCATGACTCCCCATTTGTAGTGCTTTGTAGAACTTAAGCTGGATTACTTCATCGAGGCAGTTAAAGCCCGTCGCTTTCGCTGTTAATCACCATTTCATATTTCATTGGCTGTTCACTTTTTATGAGCCACAGTCTGGCACCTCGGGACATCCACCAATCAGCGGGTGGAAACCAATCTGCGGAGCAATAAATTTCTGTTTGGCCAGGACTAGTTCTTTGTTGACCCGTTCCTTCGCTCGCCCGCCGTGTTGGGTTGCATTTTTTCGCTCCTCCAACGCTATTGGTTTTCATTTGCGCAAAAAAGCGGACCGTAAAAGCGGGACCCACACAGAGCGGTATAAAGTGGCACCGACAGATGTCGCCGAGTGTCCTGCTCCGTGGGGATCTGGAAATATGCGAGGGCACCCTCCTCTCTCTCTCTCTTTTCCCTTTGAGATGATGGCAAAATATTCCAGCAGGGCAGAGCGAAAATTTATTCAATATTTCATATGAAAATCAATAAAATAATTTACGACTCCTGATATGTAAATAAATGGGCCTTTGTTTCTGTCAAAGCTGAGGACTGGACAGAAACTAATGAAGCATATCGATTGCACTCTTTGTCTGCCGTAAATCATAAATTGAAGTGCATCACGAGCGAATTGCTTTAATTAAATTGTTGAATTTCAAGCAGTTTTCAGCTTTAGCGATTGCCAATTTTATCCATTAAGCTCTTAGACAGGCGTCAGCTAAGTAATCGTATTAAATTCCCTGGCTGTGCGCCGCATATCGCCTTCAGCGGCAGACATAACACGCAGCCGCAGACTCAGTCTCAATCTTTAGACTCTCAGCCTCAGCTCAAAATTCTCCCGACCACGTACTCCAATCACAAAAATAAACAAAAACCAAACCGCTAAGATGGAGTGACAGTGTGTGGAGTCTAAGGAAGCACTAAAAGGTTACTGTCTCAAGCAATTAAAGTGATTTTTTATTTTCAGAGCATTTTATCCAGAACTCACAAGCTTGTCGACAAGGATTTTGTTAACATCTTTTATATTTTCGACAGGAATTAACATCAAAATTGTCTGTTTAAACTTTAAAGTGATATATTTTAATATTCATCCAAATGCGACAATTTTAACACACAATTTCTATGGATTTCTTTGCTATAATTTCCAATAATTTATTGCTGGCAATTTGGCCTGCCTTCAGAGCACATTCCACTGTGCCGCTCCCACTTGAGACGACATATGACAGAATTCATTACGCGAAGCACCAAAGTGGCGCTCACCACGCCTCATTCGACCGAATATTCATGACAGGGAGCCACAGCAGCGGCACCAGCAGAAGGAGCAGTAGCAGGAGCTCGAGCTGGAGCTGGAGCTGTGGCAGAAGCAACAGCCAAATTACGCATACGACGCGTTGTCCCCCAGCGAGCACATCAAAACCGTTTGGCTGTCTTGGCCAGGCCCACACTGAGTGTATATATTATATATAAATGTGCGTATATTCCCAGTCTTGCACTTAGTATTCGGGAAAACGACTCGTCGCTGCGAACGATAACTTTGGAAATTACTTTTGAAATATTAATAGCCTGCCCCCTCGGCCATTTGACCAAATTGTATAGTAAAAACTTCGACTTGTGCTACGCTGGCTTCTCAAATTTAATTTCACTAAAATGTCTCAATGCCAAAATGGTTTGCATTTCAAATGGGGGATTCCCCTTAAAGCGCCTGCCTAGGCTGGGAAATGGCAATTATATATGCAAACTGGGAATGAAAATAATTATTTCTTCTCTAATTGACTTCACTTTTTCAGGCTCTCATTTGCATTAGCCAGTGAATAGTAATCACTGTTAATTCAGAAAATAGAAAGGCCTTTGTGTTGCCTCGGATTAAGAGACCTTTTGTTTGTTTTTGTTTCGTTTTTCTTTCAGGAATAAGCTGAGATCCCTCCGAGCAACAAATAAACCTGGCATTAAAGTTAGACTGCCATCAAGTTTGGCTTCCTTGTCTGGGATCTTACTTTTTTTATCTTCATCTGTCATTAACGTTTATATGGCTCGAATGTTACGAGTTTCCGCGCGCCCAGGGAAATTTCAAAGTTCAAGGACGATTGCCAGGATAGCCTTAGCCTTGTCATGTTTGTGGGAATTTATTTACCTGGAACAGGACCAACACCCGAAACAAAACATATTTTTCACTTGTTCTGATTGTTTTTAAACATTTTTATTTACCAACTGTCTTGAACGCCCCGGGGGCTTGGTCGGTCGAGCAAAGGAAAACTAATAATCCAGAATCCAGTGCTTTGTGCGCTTTCATTTATTTTTCTTTTGAACACGTTTCCTGGAAACCTGCGTGTATTAACTTTGTTATGTATGCTTTAGCATGAATAATAAACAACGAAGGAATTTTGCCTCTATAGGCGTTTGAGTGTCGAATAAGCTTGAATTCACGCAAAATGGAAAATATGAATTCAATCTCCGTCGGCAAATATATATTCCTGTGAACAATGTTTTCATTAAGAGCTTCCAGGAATTGTCGCTGCAGTGTTCAGACAAAAGGCAGCTCTAAATGTCAACCCTTTATTAACCGCCAAGAATGGCAAATAAACTTCTGCTGACTTGACTAATTTTCCCAGGAAAATGTGCTCGTGCTTGCATGCTGACGCCTGTAATCCAACTTTTGACCTTATGGCTTTTTAAATCCGAAAATAAACCTTTTCACAGGCGTCCAATCAGAGCGAAATCTAATCAAACAATTAGACAATTGTTGAGTCCTCTGACGTCGTCGTCTTCGTCGTCGTTGATATTTGCCAAAGAACAACAGAGGCCACTGCGGGGGCGTACTCAATTATGAATATATTTGACGCTGTGGAATAACTTTGCTGACTGCTCTTGTTGTTCTTCGATATCAATTAAGTTCTGGGCTAAGCAGAGCGAAGGATATTGCGTATTTTTCAAACGAAGCCCCGATGACTGGCAGTTCATTTTGCAGAAGGGGCTAAGGGCCGCCTATATTGCGCATTACGCATACGCCGCGTGGTGCGAAATTAACCAAAGTCGAGCTTCGGCTTGCATAATTGATGCCTCAGCTTCTTCTGCTCCTCCGATGTGTGTGTGTGTGTGTTTTTGGCGAGGGCAATCAATCAACTTGATTGCTATTACAAATTCCGGGAAAGTTTGTCGGCGGCGGGTTTCGGGGGGCACTTGAAAATTGTTCGGTAAGTGAAGTATGTAAATTACTGCTGTCACGTCTGATTGTCCTTTGTCATCGGAATTCGAATAGTTCGAGGTCCTCCATGACAATGCAAGTGGTTGGGCGTCGTTAATTAGCTCACCACAAGTGCATATTTACTCCACTCAGGCGCTTATGTAATGCCCAAAGTTTATAATTGAAATCTATGATTGGATAATGCCATGGAAATAGGATTTTCTTTGAAAGTCACACAATAGCCAAGCCAGCCAACAATGGAGCGCCATCTGAGCCCATTTACCTAAACATTGTCAGGATTGATGATTGAAAGAGCAAAAGTTATTCACAATGCTGCCTGCCAGCTCGGGACCTAAGTTTTTCGGTTATGGAACATCAGCTGGTGCGGGCTTCGCTTGACGTTATGCGTTTCCCACATCACTCATACGCCCCGTTGCAGGCCCATGTTGTTTTGCCGACGCTTAATGCAAGCTGTAAACAACACAAGTACTTACATCCACAATCGGTTTAAGCCTCAAAACGCTCTGCCTGGGGAATTGGCCAACAATGCGCTTACCGCTTATCGCTTGCAGCACCAAAGCCCTGCTAAACCTTTTCTGTCATTGTTTATTTGTATCTGAAAAGTGGCAAAGTTTCGAGGCACGTGGCCGCAAGTAAGTTGTTGCTTACGTGCCCTAAATGCCGAACATCAGTTTAAAGGGCTGACACTTTGAAAGGAGAAAGGTAGGAACAGCCAGGGTCCTTAAAGCAGCTTAAGAGATGGAACAAGAATAATAATATTCTACACTAATCTAATTTGTATGACAACTAATAGAAATTAAATCGTTTTCCTATTAAAGAAAATCCTTTGGCTTAAAGTTAAATGTCTAAAATTTTGTAAAATGATTAATAAATTGCCTTTAATGTTGTCTTTACCTCAACTGTAGTACTTATATTTTTCCTTCATTTTTTCAGTATATAAAGATCAATAAGTGGTGCTATTTTTCGTGCCCCAACTGTGCACACATCTTGCCATGTCTGGCCGCGCCTAACCTGATCCCTTTGCACTTAAGTGCATCAAGACGGATTGGAAACTTTTATGGTCTTTTCACGGCAAATTGGTTTTCGCAACGAAATTGTTTTCATGTTCGGATTTTTTTATTGAATATTCCACTCATTGGTTTATTTGTCGTTATGTTTTCGTGACACTGACGACGCTGCGGTTTATAGTGTCGCTGACATTGTTGACAGCGATGAGGACCTCGCAGTGCATTGCTATTGACAGGACATTCGCCATGTGGGCGGTCCTTGTTTACAGCACCAAATTGAATTTTAATTTTGCCCAACAAAGCGGAAAAAAACCACTTAAAGTTTAAGTTTCTACTGACATCAGGTTTAGTTAGGGAAATTCTAAGACTTTAAGACTTTCGCCTTTTTCAACCACCCAAGAGAGGCGGAATCGCGAAATATGTACCTCCTTCCGCTCGCTCAGGCATCACCTTTTTTATATCTCGTACCTATATGGGCTTGAGGGCACTTTGGAATCACGCCAACAGCCGTGGAAACTCAACTGATAAAAGACAATAAAAAACGATGATGGGCACCGCCCTCGCTAATAACATTTTCCGAAAAAAGTGAAGAGGAAAAGTCAGAGAGAGGCGGGAAAGGGAGAAAGCCTTTAGGCAACTTCCTCCCGTGCTCAGGCTCCCGTAAAATTTTTTTATTTATATTATAAAGATATATAGAAAATATATGTATGTATATAGGGATTTTTATTGTCGGCCACCAGCTCTGGGGGCCTAAGCATACCGTCTGCCAAAGATCTCATATAAATGCTCTAATTTCCCGCATCGACTGTGGCTCATTCGTGTATAAAGGCGAATAAAGGGAGAAACTGGCAGGAGTTTGCCTACTTATGCTAATTTGGCATGCAGCCCGCGCGTCGAAAGTAAACATTTTGCTTCGATTTCTTTTGTTTTCCGTTTGGCTTTTGCCTTGTTGCTCTCCCAGCTTGCCCCTTTTCCTTGAGCCTGTATGAAAATAAAAGGAAAATGGCACCGAGGCCTCCTTGTGTGTATATGCGAGATATGCCAGACAATGACAAACAGGAAGTTCCTGCTTTTGGTGGCTTATTTTTCTGTCTTCAGGATATCAAAGCCGACTCGAGTTTTATTTACTCTTCGCAGCCGCCGTCTTATCACACGTCCTGGAAATATATTCGGGGGAGGGCGAAGGACGAAGGCAGATGTCTTCAAATTGTTATTAGAAGTTTGCCAAATTAATAGGTAATAACTTGGGCCCAGCAGATGGGCAAACTAATTAGGGCAAAGGCAAAGTGTGTACGTTGCCGGCGGTAAATAAAATATTTAGCAAGGGCAAACTTTTCACATTAAATTTTTATGGCCTGACATTGTTCCATTATAACTGGGGCGCCCTTCATTTCCCGCTCCAACTCACCTGGAAACTATGATTTACGTTCTTAATGCCGCACTCAAAGTAACACAGATCCGATAGATCAATCTCGTCGAAAACATCGCACTGCAAGTAGATACAAATATTAAGGGAAAATATTAAAAATCATATAAAGATTAAGATAAAATATTAAAAGTTAAGAAAGCTAAGATTAACAGACAGGGATCGGGATTAACCCTTCCTTCTGCCACATAATATTTTTTAATTTTGCCGCAAACATTCCTTTTGCGGTTTTGCATCGCCTTGGCCTTTGTCTACAGCTCTGGCACTAAGCCAGGTCAGGAGGGGAAAATAAAAGGAAAAAACATATACATGGTCTAGTACATTTCGCCTTGTCTTCGGCCTTAATGGAATGCTTAAAGCTAGCCGGCGGCTATTTTGGTGTGGCTCAAACTCTGGGACGGCCATGGCCGGCAGGTCCTTTAGGAAATTGAAATGTTCACACACACAGACCGGCAAATAAATGGATATTTACCAGGCAACAAAGGCCGCCGGCCAGCGGGCCCGAAACACACATAATAGAAATGTGACAATGGAGGGCCCGGCCAGAACAAGGCGATGCCAATACTGAAACGAAACCGAAGCGAAACCCGAGCACCGGTATCCGAATTCAATCCCAATCCCAGTCTTAGGTCCGCGTCCTAGTCCACTTCCATCGAGGCCATTGAAGCGCCAAGGTTTGTGTACTCAAGTAGTTTTTGAACATGCCAGAAATTGGTTTTCTTTTTCGACTCGAGTGACTCAAAAAGTTTGATTTTGTTTGCGCCCCAAGGCGACACAGGTGGAGGGCAAACGCAGGTATGATTCTTATGTATATTGTTTTATTCGTCTCAATTCCCACAGCAATTAATATTTGAGTATTGTGCTTGCCGAGAACTTTAAGTGATCCAAAATCAATTTAATACAGACCCTAAGCCGGGGGTTTTCCTGGCGGTTTTCCACAGTATTTACTCGCTCCCGCCTTAGTCAACTTCGTATTTGTACTTGGCTGTTTTCTTTGGCATAATTTATTCACGTGAAGACAACTTCTCCTTGACTTTCCGTGGGCTCTGTTTTTGCGGAATTGTGTCAGTGGCAGTGGTTGCAAGCTCTCGCTTTGAGCCACCCTAAGACTTATTATGACACCCGTCCCGAAATACTGGAGGATACCTTTTCTTCGTTTCCAGGAATATTCGATGAGAGCCATCGCCGCATTGATTTTTTTTTTGTGTCCTTCTGAGAAAATGCCGCCAACTGGAAGGTAAGGCGAAGGCGAAGGCGAAGGCTGTCGCCCAGTGTAATCATAATAAGTTGTTTTGGCACATAATTGATTGAAAACAAGGCCATCACTCAAAACCAAGTGGATATGTATGACGGAGCGGCTTAATCCGCCAGAGTGAGCATTACAATAATTAAACGTATACACAGTCGGAAATCCCCACAGATACACTCACTTTCGGCACTCTCTGGCATTACAAGACATTTTCGAGTACGAGTACAGCCACCGCAAAGCTCGGTGAATTCAGGACGTGAATGGGGGATGCAGCAATCGTTAAAAAATCAGCGAGAATTTCAAGTACTTTCGAGTGCTCACAGTGTTGGCCAGAAAGCATTTTCCACTTTTATTTCAGCTCATTTTCTCCGGATTCCCTGCCAAAAGGTTTTTAGGTTTAGGGGAAAGCGAGGTTAAGCCAGTAATTACTAGCGTTTTGAATTTCAAGAGAGCTTGGAGTGCCTGTAAATCGTATGGCGTTACTCATCTTATTGCTTTATTGGTCTTTGCTTAAAATTGCTTTGGTTTATTATTATATTTAAGTAACACACTTCTTTTCATTAATTTTTACTTAATATTTTCCCTCTTTATTTGTTACAAATTCCAATAAATATTTTTCGAATGAGCAAGAGTGTCTCAAGATTCGTATAACTTTCGCAGCTCACATATTTCTCTCTTGGCGCTTCCGTTCCCTGAATCCGAGGAAGGGAGAACGTTTGTATGTGCGACTGGCAGAGTTTTCCTGTTTGCTACGCATTTCCGCACTTGTTAAATTAAGTGAGCACAGACATTTTCCGCCTGAATGGATATCGCAAATCTTGAGCGCTTCTCTGCCTTTCCAAAAGCCCTGCTGCGGATCTCATTAAAAGCCACGCGAATAAATTTATATATATATTTGCTTATGCCTGCGTGTTTGATTTATATTATATTTTTAATCAATAAAGCAAGCATGACGAACGAGTATAAAAATGGGATCAGTACTTTTTTTTACACATGACACATGCGGGAATTGCGATTCCCGCTCGGACTATCCTCTGGGGTCAATCACAGACACATTAAGGCAAATTGCTAATTTTCTGTGTTATCAGCTTCGGTCCCCCCAGGCATTAACCCAACTTTGATTGCATTATACCGAGATTTCGCCTCTCTCTCAGTTATTTTTTTTTGTTGGCCCAAAAGGAAAAACGGCCCCGAATAATCATTAATTTGCGCACTTTCGAGGGTCCGGACTTGGAATTCTCGCACCTGGCGCACAAAAAGTCTTTCCCTGGCCCTTTACTTATTTCTTTATTTATTTTTTTTCTCGTTTTCTGCCTGCCGTGTACAGCTTGCAGAAAAGTTTGGGTCCATTCATATCAATTTATTTGCATTACTTCTGAGCCATTTCGGCTGGCCCCACATTTTTTGCACGCCAAATCACTTGATGGGGGGAATGAGGAGAGCTCCTCGCAGTCATTAGAATTTAGTGTAGTCGAGCCGGAAAGTGCTGACGGGGCCTAAGCCCTACTAATTGAGCGCTATTTCAAACAGATTTACTTTAAGAAAGTTGCAGGCAAATCAAAGCAATCTTATCGGTTCGAAAACTTGGCAAGAGCAATCTCTGAGGGGAACATCAATGTCGCACCATCCAACTTTTGCATTTCAAGTGCCAAGGAATTCCTGCCGATAAAGTTGTTCCTTTGAAATGTCACATCGCCAACTTTTGCTGGCAATTGCATTCCAACTATTTGCAGGGAGGCAGGGAGGCAGGGACAGGGCAAACATTAAAGCCATTTGCCTCTGACTTTTCCATTAATTCTTTGGAGAACAACAAAGTTTTGTGCAAACCAAGAAAGGCACGAAAGACAAGCACAGCAACATGGCCTTGTTACCCAGTTGTGTTACCAGTTTTGGGCCTAATTAGTATTAAATAGCCTCGACTACCCCTTGGTGGAAATTAAGCTGGGGGGATCTGGGTATGGGGGGCGTGTTTGTTAGGGGGGCGTGGCCCGTAGGTGTCTGCGTGGGCGTGCCACGTTTCATTTGGCGTGTCAAAGTGGCGCAGCTTGAAATTTTGACATTTTAATGGCATAACTTGCCTCTTGCCGCACCCCCTGAAAGACCCAGAGAGCTCCCTTTTCCTTGGACCCCACCCGGAAGGCTCCGCTCCTAGTTATTAATGTGCCATAACATCGCCAGTCACCCGCTGGTCTCCGGCAATCCTTGCTGAGCGCCGAATTTAAATACTCGCCAAGTATTAAGGTCCTTGTTGCTAATGTTGCTGCTGGTCTTTACACATCAAACAATATTTTTAAACGAATAAATAAATAAGTAAATATTTACCTTAAAGAGTACAATACCTTGTAGCATAAAACTTTAAGCTTAAGTCTATTATAAATTATCTTTTACCTCAAAGGATTCGAAAATAGTTAAAAATGGCAACAAACCATTTATTTTCTGTAAGCCCTACCGTTTTCCCTAGATTTAAATTTACATTATCTAAATAAAGCCCTGTCCTACGCAGGCAAGATTCCATTTTAATGAAGAAAACTCGACATAAATCATCAACCTAAAGCCCCAGATTTTTCCGGGTTGCCTCAGGCTGAGCGGGGGAGGCGCAGCACTTTGGATTACAAATCGCAGAGTTTGTAATTTGGCCTTCGGTAGTTAGCA
The DNA here is from genome assembly GCA_008042535.1 of Drosophila tani. Classification (NCBI taxonomy): domain Eukaryota; kingdom Metazoa; phylum Arthropoda; class Insecta; order Diptera; family Drosophilidae; genus Drosophila; species Drosophila tani. The sequence goes on along the minus strand of VNJO01005921.1, from coordinate 9,321 downwards.
TTATTGATTGTTCCGACGCACTCAGCCAGCCCCAGTTGGCCCCGTATCATCCCAGCCACGCCGGCAATTACATGTGACCCACTCGTTGCGAAATGAGCATTTTACCCTTGCATGCGTTTTAGGGGAAGAAGCAAAAACAATGGACCCGCCAGCAATTAGAGGCATTTAGAAGGGGGTATGCAGGAGCAGAAGCAGCCGGAGCATTAGCAGCCGTCGAAGCAGCCGGAGGAGGCTGTGTAACCTACTTTGGGGGCAAGGCGCAATTTGTCATGTCCCTGGTACAGGGATAACAACTGTGACCCGATTCCCAGCCCGGCTCAGGACGAGGATGAGGCTGAGACTGCCTGACAATAATTGTGATTAATAGCGCTGGGGCGTCAGCGAATATATATCAGACCATTTCGATGCGGTAAGTGGCATTGAGAGCAAACGCAGTATGTATTAATGACAGCCAAACACGTTACGTATACGCCACCGAAAAAAGGAAACCCATTGTGTCATTGTACGAGTAATGCTAACGAATAAGTAGGTAGAGATCTCCTCGGGATTCTTTATTAAAATTTATTGGTTAAACCAACTTCCCGGTTTATTCTTTTCCAGCTTGAGAAGAAAGTTCTGCGTAAAAAATACCCTTAATACAGATTGAGGGGAATAAAATGTTGTCAGGTTTTGCGGAATATTAAATGCCAAGTATCTCATATGCATTTTGATTGCTTTATGTCTGCTCACATGACATGGAAACGTTGCATCTTAAGAAGCAAATGCAGTTTTCCATAAAGTGGACAGAATTTCTGAGGAAAAGTAAGCAAAGCTGAAACGTAGAAAAAGCGAAATGAATATAAAGAAGAATTATGGCATAATCTGATTTCTTTCGCCAAAGAGGGGAAATAAAGAAATAAAACGTATGGGGACTCTGCAGAATTTGCCGAGGCATAAGTTAATGCGAATTTTATTTCGCTGGACAAGCGGCTTATTAATTTGCTAATTGCTTTCTGGGACAAGCTTTTGCGAATTTATTTATGTTTCATATATTTCCCCGGTGCGGACCTTATTGGTGTACAACATATTCCAACAGAATGTCGAAACCGAGCGGCGGCCTGCGTTGTGATTTATGCAACATAATTTATGAGTCTCGTTTTATGTGCCCAAAAAGAAGGCACAAGGATGTGGAAAATGGTTGCTGAAAGCAATTCAACATGTTTTTCCTCGAAAAACCCACATGACCTCGTTTCGTTCTTGATAAAATGATGTTTCCCGTGCTTGATAAGAACCAAAAAAAAGAAAAAAAAAACATTTCCGGCCCAGACCAAAACTCAGTGGCCAGCGATTATCCGCCGGACTCTGCACAAAAGTGTGACCCCCGGTTCTGCCTCGCTGGCAGCCTAATAAATGTGCATTAATTTGGCGAAAAAAGGTTGACTTTTGGCCCGTTGCCTGGCCATGCCAAGATTGCACATTATAAATTAAACATTTATGATGGCAACTTGTTCTGGTCCTGCTAAAACATGCACAGCCAGCAGACAGTAAAAATTATATGGTGCTCGGTGCGGTGCTCAAATAAATTATTAGCTAGACAAGTAAAAAACTTTGGTGTCGCCGCCCCCAGCACAAGGGCAAAGTTTTGTCAGCTTGCACTCACGAAAAAAAGAGCGAAATTAAACCCTGAACTTTGGACATAAAAATGTGTAACATAGTTTGTAACTTACTCCCTTTTTATTTCCTTTTTAGCAGATCCTTTCACACACGTTTCAATTTTTTTTTATTAAAAAAAAAAAAAGTACACTTGAGTTATTAAATTCCACAGATCGTGAACATTTAAAACTTTGCAACTTGTTTATAATTTTAATTAAAAGCTGTATGTGTATCATAGTTAACTTACTCAGTTTTTATTCACTTTTTCAAGCAGATACTTTCCACATACCTTTATATTAATTTTATTACAAATAAATAAAGTACATTTGAGTCATTGAATTCCACAGATTATGAACATTTCTCACTTGGCAACTTGTTTATAATTTTAGCATAAAGCACAGCATATTTTTTTATTGTTAAACAAAGTTAACAAAAGTGTTACCTGTTTTTCCGAGTGCCCTAAATAATAGTGACTTATGTTCTTTGCCTCAACCCAAAAGCCTCACCCGGAACTTTTTCAATAAACGATGGTGTTTGCCGGAGCCAATGACTCGGACAACTTTCGGGGGACATTTACCATTAGAGCACAATACATAAACCACTTAAAAAGGAAATATTCATAAAATGTGCATAAACCCGGGCCCAAAATCAAACCCAAGGGGAGACCCAACCGCATCTCCTTAATACCACGTGAAGGATTTATTTTCGAGCGTAAATCCTCGCATAAATGCTGATGCCACGTAACCTGAGAGTGCCCTGCCAGGCCGTGCCGCCCATCAATTTGGGAATCACGCGCCCACAGCGACTGCCAACACCTTTCTAGGTCCCCCATTTAATTTCTCCAGGGCGGCGCTGGATTCCTGGGGATCAGCGAGGTGTTAATGATAACTTGCCCCATTTACCTGATGTTGTGCGGTTCGTGTGCGTGTGCGTGTGCTGCAAACTTTGGCAAGGTTCTCGGTTTGCTTATCTTCTATTTTAACTTGTTGTTTATGGCGGCTTAAAATTAAAATGAAAATCACTATGCGGGCTGCGAAAACAGTTTTTCAATTTGCATGTCAGAGGCAAGCAAATGAGGTTATTTTTAGTTTAGTTTAGTTTGCAGGTTGCTTTTTTGAAGGGCTGAAAGCTCGAAAGTGGTTTTAACTTACATTTTCTTCACACTTAACTGATCTGTAAAATGCTTTTCGTGTTGATTAGATTTTAGTTGAAAATATATCCACTTAAGGGCACCTTGATTGATTTACGACAACTCAATTGGCAGACGGCGAATGCTCGAATCAAGAAACAAGTAAATCGAATCAAGTACATTTCGTTTACACTAAATGGCCATATAATTGGCACATTACATGGAGTCCCCACTCGCGATTTACCTCGCAGCCTAGGAAAGATTTCCTTTTACTTTTTTTTATTTTGACAGGCTACGGACAAGCCATGGCAACGCTGGCCGGAAATTTTAGAAGGCCATCGCCCCTCACAGGACACTGTGTCACACAAAGGATTCCCACTCAATAAAGGGAAAGGCAAAAGCAAGTCCTTTGTTGCGACCCATTTCTGGCGTTACCTTTTGTCGATGAAGGTGGCCGAAATTGTCTTTGGGCCGAAAACTTTCAGCTAAGCATTTCGATGCCGCACGAGTGCCTGGCCCGGGCGAAACGAGGGGCACGAAAGCCGTTTCGGTCTTCCCTTTCGGCCCCAAATTTATGCCTCTTTGAGTCTCGATTTTGCGTTATTTAAAACTTCGGTTTTGCCTTTCATGAATAGCGGAAATTTTCAAAAGAAACTTTCGCTCGCTGACAGAGATGAAACAAGCGAAAATCGTATAAATTATAATGATAAATTAATAAACGAAGGCTTGGCAAAAAAAACGATCGAAGAAGTAAGTAAAGTTTTAAAGTAATAGGCGGCAGACTTAAATAATTTCTCTCGGGGAATTTTTCGCAGAATTTATTTAAAAGCCATGCGCCTGCACCTTTTTCCGCCTGAGGGCTGAACGTCAATTAAATATTCATGCGCCCCGTTAGCCGGCAAGCGTTGGCCGTTAACTTTCCGCTAACCCTTGCGCTGCTGCTGCTGCTGGCCAAACAATTTCCAAATGAATCAAATATGTAGGCGCCGCTATCCGGGCAAAACAAAAGCTGCGATCCGCCGGCCGTAATTGCTTTCCATTTAAAAAGATTCCTATCCGCCGCGAGCGAATTAATGCGCTACAATAAATTTGAGTCGCACACAAAAGACAATGACCTCGTCTCAGAACTTGGCTCGTGGCTCGTGGCTCGTTTCTGGCCAGCGAACCGAATCTGGAACCATGATGGAGCTGTCCCGGATCCCAAGCCTATATCCCCAGCCCTACCTCCGTGGCCATTAATCAAGGTGAAATGTCAATTTAGTCACACATAACTCAAAATGAGAATGGTAATGGCAGTTGGTCCTTGGATCGCCTTTAATGCTTGCCATGGCAACTTTAAGTGTAGCGAACGCCCTCGATTCTGGCCCGGGCAGCCCTGGAAGTTAAGGGAGGCCAAAGCGGAAGTTCCGCATAACACAAACTGCACCTGATGGTGACCACAAAGACCGTTCAGCTAGAACATTTTCCATTTCCGGCCAGGTGGCAGCCCCAGGCTTGTACACTCTAGAAATTTAAGGAACTTGCTTCCGAATATTTAATATTAATTTAATGTGTTTGCTTTGCCCTTTGGCCTTCTCTAATTGCATTCGCAGTGACCGCACTGAACGAATGGATCTCCATGAGGCTGCCAGGAACTAATGAGCACGTGTTTACACGAAGAGCCAAGCCGCCGCCGCAGCTTGCAATTTATTTCTTGCATCACTTTTCATTGCATAAGTTTTTCCCATACACCCACACACGCTGAGGTTTCTAGAGTGTTGGCAACACTTCAGTGCCGACGTCACTGTCTCTGCGGCTTGTTGTTGCCACGTTTTGTAGTACATTTAGTACGCTTGTTAGCTTAATGCACCCTTGAGACCGCCTTGCCCCCGGAAAAAGCGTCCTCGGTCGCTTAGAAGGTTCTTGCCAGCACATATCTGAATAAATTTACATACTGAGCCAGCGCGCTCCGGGGAAGCAGATTTTTCACCTACCGTGGGTATTACGTAAAAATCATGAAATTAAAACGGGAAAACCGTGCATGAGGCTTGATTCGAAAGAAAAGCAGATAAGCAGCTTAAAGCAATTGGTAATCGATTGTTGATACAGACATAAACGTAATTTGCATGGAAATTCTATCGCCTTAAAGAGAGAGAGAAACTCCCGGGAGTTTGCGTCTAATTCCCGGGCAAAGAAAAGTTTTCCGCCACCAACAAAGTTGATCCTGCGGCCTGCATACAAACAGGAGATTAGGCGACCTGAGGCATTTAACGAGTGAGCTAGACGCAGATGTCGCCGACATAAATGACGGCTAAGTCCCCCCAAAGCATTATGACGAGTGGCCCGAGGGAGGAGATGGACCAGAGGACATGGCAATTGACCGCTGGCTCCCTTCGTCCGCCCCGAATTAATCCAACTTCCTAGGGCAGCGTGTGCGTGTGCCAACGTGTGGTATGCGTAATATTTCAAATGGGCCTTAAATTGGTTTTGCCCATTGTTCGTGTTGTGTGTATTTATGCGATGGCTATCGCATTAATTCGACAAGTTTTCCCTCTGACAGTCATCCCGGGAATTATTCTGCTGATTTGTTTCGTTCGCGCTCAAATTCATTTTGTCCTTTGATTATATTAATATCCGCTCCCTTCGTCACACAATGCAGCATCTCAACGGGATTTCAGCAGCATAAAGCCCACCTAAATAAATATGAAATTTAGATAATACAAAACGGGCCGAGTGGCTGGCAGCCTTCAGTGTCAATGCCAGCTCCACCTACATCTCCATCGTCTTCCTCGTCATTATCGCCCTGCCAGCTCCCCCTGTCACGTAGCATTGAATGACAAGAGAAATATAGAAATATACGTACTGTAGACATCCTTATAGTGCGACACACTCAAGGCTTTTATTCCGTTCACGTGCAACAAATGAACAAGTTCATTAAGTGCAGGATGTGGCGGGACGCAGGGATGCTGGGACGCTGGGCAGATGAGCAAGCGCCCCACTTCTGGGTCGATGTTTATGCAGTCATTAAAGTTCGTAAAGCCGCTCCGCCAGTATGCAAAAACGGCAAAATGAGTAGGCCCAGGCGGCGCCACATGCGAGGGCAACATTTATGCTGATTAAACTAGCGCCAACTGGCGGTAGCGGGAAGCCGCGAGCTTCCCTCGGATGCACCGAGCAAAATACTTGAACTCTTATTAAAATAAATTAAATATAATTCTCCTCTTATACTGCTTTGACTTTTTGACTTAATAAAAAATAGTTCACTATGTTTCAAACCTGCTTTAATTAACTCAAATTTTATACTTATTTATATACTGTCTTTTATTAATTTAAAAAGATTTTTTTTCGGTTCATTGCCACAAGGCAAACAACACATCCACGACAGCTGGGCCTGACGCGAACAAAGGACTGGAACTGGTAGTGGGACGTGGACTGGGACTGGGTATGAATCTGGGTCTTAAACCGGGACTGCCACTGGAACTGAAACTGAAACTAAAACTGGATCTGGCTCGAGGTTCCCTCGGCAATCCCCAACTGCTGTCGGCTGCCGGCTCACATCCGCTGCCATCTCTCTCGTTGACATTTTTCATTTGGCTGCAGCTCCGTCATTGGTGGACTGACAATTTTCTCTATTAAGCGGGATTGTTGACTGTCACGGATACGGATATCAGCAGATAACTTGGCCAGCATGCGAAGAATTGTTCAATCGAAAAGTTGGACAAAACTAAGACATGGTCAAAAGATAAGAGGCACAGAGAAATAGGTTTAAGTGAAGGTATTTAAATCAGCTTTAGATTTACCATTAAGAAAAGTATTTAGATTTACCATTAAGGTTTACCATTAAGAAAAGTATTTAAAGCTCGGATTCTGGTCTTGAAATATGGAGTATAGCATTGGGAAATATTTATTTTTAAATATTAAATAAAAATAGCTAAAGATCAATAACGTTAAGTGCTTCTTATAGTCTTTATCTAAATAAATAGGTAATCCTCATTGAAAGTATTTGTATAGTTGAGATTTTAAATTGGTACTATAATCCTTATAAGGCTTAAAATCATTTGAATATTTTTCACAGTGAGTCCCTGTAAACGTTTACCATTTAAACACTTACACATGAAAAATTCGAAATTCGAACAACTCAAAATCACTTTTGTGGAATTAATTTGAATTCATTGTGATGCTCCGTGCATGCCAAATCCTCGCTTTGCTTATGCAGTTTGTCAAAATATCACATGTGGCTGCCTCCATTGTTTCACATTCACAGACCCATATCAGGCCATCGATTTTGCCCAGAAAAGCGAAACAAATGTCTGCCTTTGCCCTTTTTTGTGGGCTTTCGGCACGTGACTCTGACTCCGGCACCGGCTCTGGTTCCCACTCTAGGAGGAGACCATGTGTGACCTCATTGGGTTTGATTCGCCCGGGGGTTGGGTGTCCATAAATTACCAGCTATGGCAGAAGCAAACCTTTTCGCAAACTAAGCCGGCAAATTATGCACTCGCAGCTGTTGCCACCGAGTAAGTCCCGACGGAAAATGTTCGAATAAAATGCAAATTGGCCTTATGAAAACTGTGTGTGTGTGTCTGTCCTACGATTTGTACATTTCATTTTCTGATCCGACTGTTTGCAGACAGTTCGGCTAGTGAACTGTATCCAGCTTTGAACTTATGCTCCCTGCAGCTGGCTAAGATCTTTTGGCCCAGGCTTATGGTTATAAATTCTTGCACTTTTTTCTAGAGGGATTTGTGTGTCACAAGTTGCGCAAAGTCTGGTGGGGTTATCTGGCCCACCTGGCTGTGTCAACATTTGTCTTCCTCCGTCTCCTCAGAAATGCACATTTTAAAAATCCCTGACAGACCGCTTGCCCCTGGAACCTTCCAAACAAATGTGAAACTTTCGACCTCCGCTTGCAGGCCATATATTCGACCTTTGTGTCTAATTTTAGAGCCAAAACCGAGTGGATGGCGAGAGAAGGGCAAAACAAGTAGCTTGTTTATGAAAACTTAATCGGGCTCACCGAAAAATAATGCCAAAAATACCAACGGAAATGGGAAAAGTGTCGGACTGTTTACCGCAACACTCAATGATTTCGGCTGACGTCAGTGATTACGAGTCCGAAACCAAATAGCTCTGTGCTTACAGTTTCAATTATCCTGCAGTTTTATCCTGCTGCACCGGTCCTTAATGGAATTTCAATTATGCCTGATTGGCATTTATTAAAAAAACAAAAAGGCCTCGCGTTTGGTCAGCCTTATAAAAAATAAATATATTTGTATAATTACATCTTTATAGGCAAATGGTTGTGCTGCTAATTGAAATGGATTACACAGAAATACTTCAATTAAGGCTGTCAAACACATTTTCGCCGTGTTTATTTTCACTTCACGCGCCATTTCAATTTCCATCAAATAGTTTGTACATTTAAAAATTAATTAACAATAATAACGGCGACAAAACAGAGGTTTCTCTGTGTTTATTCGCAACAAATAGGTATTGGTTGCCATTAATGAGTTATTTAGCTCAGTTTCATTTACGGTTTGTACCTTAAAGTTTTTAATTCAGGAAAGTTATATTCTGCATACATATTTTAATAAGAAAAAATATTTCAATATTTAATTTACAGTCTTAAAAAATCAGATAGGGAAGGCTTTGCAAAACTGTTGTTGCTCTCTAAAATTCTCCATGTCATATAATTAGAAAATTGCCATATATTTTAGGTTAGAAAAATATCTAATGGTACTATCTTGACGTCAATAAAACTCCAGAATACATTCACATATAAAAGATAACCGATAAATGTTAACATCTCGTTCACACCGGCACCGGAACAATACAAATAAAACGAACGTCCACACTCCCAATTATTATAATACTTATTTATATAATTAATTAAAAAAATGAACACAGTAACACAGGATAACATAAAAGTAATTCCATACTTGTTGATAAACGTTTATTTAATTTAAAAAAGCTAACGTATTTTCTACAATTTAAAAATGTATCGATAAGTGTAACCATATTCATAAGCAACATATCGAAGAGGTTGCCACTCTTTTCAACTGAACATCATCTTTTTCTCACCAAGCGACCTAGAGCACAGTCGACAAGCTCCCGTTTTTTATAAGTTATGTATATTATTAAACTCTTAAAACTGACATAATTGGTGATTTATTGAACTGACGACAACAGAAACACAATTACGACGACGACATGGGTTTGATGGCCCAAATTCGGTCATTCGAGCCCCATCTTTACTAAATAAAACCTTTAACCAGGTAAACCCACAACATGGTCATTCGAGCCCCATCTTTACTAAATAAAACCTTTAACCAGGTAAACCCACAACATGGTCATTCGAGCCCCATCTTTACTAAATAAAACCTTTAACCAGGTAAACCCACAACATGGTCATTCGAGCCCCATCTTTACTAAATAAAACCTTTAACCAGGTAAACCCACAACATGGTCCTTCGAAACCAACTGAACAGCAAATGGATTGCAAAATAGTTCTCGCGAATTGCCCAGAGAACACGACATACACACATACACACTCACATTGACGACGAGTTGAATTGTGTATG